>JANHGB010062888.1:48669-63031 GCA_026283785.1 Coracopsis vasa
TTTTTCTCCTTCCTAGTAGCTGGTGCAGTGCTGTGTTTTGACTTTAGTCTAAGAACAATGCTGATAACACACCAGTGTTTTAGTTGTTGCTCAGTAGCACTTACCCTGATCAAGGACTTTTCAGTCTCACGCTCTGCCAGTGAGGAGCCGGGAGGAAGCAGAGATAGGACACCTGACCCAAACTAGCCAAAGGGGTATTCCATACCACACCACATCATGCCCAGTTTGTAAACGGGTAGGGAGTCACCTGAAGGCCCAGATCGTTGCTCAGGTCAGGCTGGATATTGGTCAGCAGGTGGTGAGCAATTGTACTGTGCACCACTTGTGTTTATTGTTATTTTCCTTTCCCCTTTTAGTTTTATATTCTCTTCCCTTGTTATTCACCTTATCATTATTATTAGTAGTAGCAGTAGTAGTTTCATATTATACTTTAGTTATTGGACTGTTCAACCTGTGGGGTTTACATTCTTTCAATTCTCCTCCCCATCCCGCCCAGAGGAGGGAAAAAGGAGGCAGGGGGTGTGAGCAAACAGCTGCGTGATGCTAAGTTAGCAGCTGGACTTAAACCACAACAGGTAGTATAAAACATCAGTTCTGCAACAACTATGATTTGTAAACAATTCTACAATGTAAGTAAAGATGTTCGGTTATTGGTAATGAGCATTTCCATCCTCTCAGTTCTGGGATATCTGCAAACATCTGCTTCACTTCCATCTAAAAGATTAATTACAGGATGTCTCATCCCAATGCTCTGCATGGTACACAACTTTATTGCCAGTTTGTGAAATTATCTGTTTGAACAGCACAAAGCCAAAGCTTCATCTTTGGTTAATTTCACCGAGATGTCACGGTTCTTTAAATGTGCTCTTTCGTCACATAACACAGAAAACAGCCACACTGCACACAGCATTCACTGTTTTGAATCATAAAGCAGTGTCAATGTAATATTAATTAATGAAAGCTAACTAAGAAATTGTGTTTAAAAATGAAACTTATTTGAGGGCATTTGATAAGACACAAGAGCTGCAGAAATCTAGACAGAATTCCCTTAAAACTGCTGGGGTATGGGTGCTGCTTATAGAGTAGGCACTGGTTAGTTCCTCTGCAGATCATCCAAATGAGCATCAGTTCAACTCAGCTTAATTCAAATCCAGCAGCACATTCAATGGCATAAAGGAGTTTGCTTCGCATCAGATTTTCATCATAAAACTCAGGAAGCTTCAGCAAGTTCATGCAGGTACTGGCAGTAGGTAGCCTGTCTAAATCAGATCCTCCATTGTGAATGCAAAATGCAGGGTATAACTCCTGAAAAATGCAACAGAAAAAACATATCAAAACCCACATACAAGCTAAAGCCTACCCCCTAACAGCTGGCACAGATTGCTAGGAAATAAATCATTACATTAAAACCTGTCACAATGACATACTCAAATGGCATTTTCCCTCATTCCTGGTGGCTCCAAAAGCACTCTTGAATTGTGCAGTGCCTCCTTCCACCTTGTTCCCACCAAGATCCATTAATTTGCAGAAGACAAAGCAATTTATTTGGTTCCCAGGAAAAAAAAAAAAAAAAAAGAAATTGTTGTTGTTCATACACTATTCTGCAAATTTATGATGCTACAAAAACAGTGAAACACAAAATGGAAAAGTAATACAGCAACACGCAAGAAATTTTTTGTTGGTTTTGTTGTATTTGGGAGAAACAACTGAGATTCACAAATTCAGACTTGCCTTACAAAGCCTCCCAAATGCCCATGGATACTGTTGATTCCTCGGCAGCAGGAAAATGAGGGGTTCCTGCTACCCTGAAGTTTTCTGACAGTGAAATACATGCTGAACACAGGGAACGGGCCACTAGCAGTAACGGAGGTAAATAGGAAAGGATGTTCTGTCATGTTTGAATGACTTATAATATTTGTCATTGTATAATGACACAGCTTCCTCTGAGAATTGTACTTTTCATTCTGACTATACAAAAAAATGTGTAAGATAGATTCTTCAAGTGTATGAGTATCAAGCCATCATTTCCTTCTACTCCCCACAATATAAAATGGTATTTTCTTTGTTAAAATCAATCATCTGATGCAATGCTAAAGGCATTTCTTGCTCTAAGGGGATCTGTCTAAATTAATCTTCCAGCAAGCCTACAACTTATGAATTTCAAGATGAATAGTATGACATGGTCTAGTGTGAGGCATCCCTGCCCACGGCAGGGGGGGTAGAACTATATGACCTTAAGGTCCTTTGAAACCCTACTCATTCTATGATTCTGTGTGTAAGATTACGCAAGTATTTATACTACCATGGTCTAGAACTCTGAATCAATAGGTACTTTGTATTCTCCCAATCAAAATCTAACTATTTAAAGTAATTATACTCAGTGTTTCTTTGGAGAGAGATTAGAAAGTCACTCAGCTGTTACTGGGATGATACTGATGTGCATAGTGAGTCTGTAATGATATAAACTTGTCAAACCTCAATTATTCTTATAATGTGAAAATTATTGATCTGAGAAACAGACTTTGAAGACATTTTGTATGCAAAATTTAATTGTTTTAATAATAATAATATCTGATCTTTTTCTTCTGAGAAAGAGTATAAGGAAAAATGTATTTTATGTTACCTCTAAAGCAGTTTTTTTGCTGGCAAGAAACTATTAATTTTATCAAATGCTTGCCTGACATAAAACAGTTCTGATTTTAGAAACCGGAAAAAAAAAATCCTAGCTCCAAAGGCAAAAGGTCAATGTGACTCTAAGCTAAATTATTGTTCAAATGGAGGCCTTAAAAGTATTTCATGGTTCTTAAAAGTATTTCATGGTTCAATGCTGTATTTTTAGTGTTCCTTTCAAAATGTTAATTGAATTCCCCTACTTTAGCTTTAAAAATGGAAAAATTAAGTTCTAAATTGAAATGTCATGCCAAGGGCACCATTTGTTGCATAATTAAATACTGTGCAGCGGGAAACTGCAATAGTTTGGAAGTGAAAAGTACCATCAATTTATTATGTGACCTGATTGGAACTTAACAATTTTCAACCATGCTTTAATGATTTTTTTTGTCCTTAACAATCACATTTATTAAACTTATTAAACTTTAATTAGCTTTAGTAAATGTTATTCTGAGTCTGAAGCTGGCTGGCAGTGAAAGTTGAAATTTTTTAAAGATGCAAAGCTAGAACATGCTATCTATAAGCTATCAATGTCAAGACATTTCCTTATCTTAAATTAACATGCACCAACTTTAAGAAAACGAGACGGTTCCACACTATAAAGCATACAGAAGATTTCAGAGGAGAACTAGAAACTGTGTTCCTCTCAGAAAATTATAGTACACCTATTAAAACTGTAAACAAATTTTGAAGATAGCTTGTGTTAATATCTACCAACTTAAATATATTCAGGCAGTTACTTGGCTGGTAATATTCAGCATTCCTGCAGCTTTGCATTCTTCACCTTCAAAGCTCTAAACAACACACTGTCACAGGCTACCAAGACATTACTGCTGATGACAATACCAGTTACCCACTTCCTGTTCTGACAAGCATTTCCCAGAAAATCCCTCGTTTGCTAGTACATCCATGTTAACAAGACACTCCTGCAAAAACCATGCAAGTACTGACATAACTCCCGCTCAGTGCTGCCCAGCAAGGCAGCAGTAATGCCTTATCACTGCTTTCTGTTGCCAAGACTCTTGCATGCAGCTAAGCTTGTAAGTCCTTTGTATAGTGAATTAATCTTTTAACTTATTGCTATCATTTGATGACTATTTTACTTCCATTTCTTCCTAGCCAAGTATGTTAAAGTCAGGTTGTGACCTATCTCCCAGGTATATACATGAAGTTCAGCTTTCCACATTTGGCTTCTTTCTAATGTGTCACTGTCAGCCTCAGTATTTTTAGACTTTTGATTCACTTCCTCCATCTCTTCAAATGTCATGCTGGCTACCTCAAAGCTGGGCAGCTACATCTGCATTTCTTCCTCTCTCCTCGTAATTAAAAAGGATGACAACAAATGGAGATTTCTGTTTGCTTTGTTTCCACACAATAGTTCCCAGTTCTCCCTTCATTATGTGACTGATGCACACTACTCTATCTTGTTCTTGTTCTCATCCCACAGTTTTCTAATTGCTCTTCCCACTGTCCTATAAAATCCTGTTTGTTGCTAGGGTACTGCACAGGAATATTCACATGGACTTGGAGAGTTTAAGAGAAATGCTTGCAGGCTTTTAAATAATCAATCACAGAAATCAATGAATGAATACCCTAGATAGGATTCATGTGATTAAACAGCCATCTGTGTTGTCACTATATCCAAATCTAGTCACCCTGGACACTCGTTACTGTTAAAGGGGATCTAGTTCGTATGTTTTGTGGAGTCTAAGGCATGATTCATTTCACCCTGAAGTAGACACGTGGAACAGTCAGACAGATTACTGACTGAAAGTGTCAATTCCTCTCCTCCGAGCCCATAAAAGGAGTGCAGCTGAGCTACAGATTATAGATACTGAAGATGGAGGATATGCTGCCTATCCACATGCTAACAGCACCACACACCACTTACTACAGCAGCTGAAGGGATTACGTAGAGAGTGAGACTGCACAGAGGGTTACAGAACAACTGTAGCAAAGGGAGGTTTAAATGATCATATGCAGGACTTACACAATATCTGCATGCATTTTTACAGGTTCATCTACCTATTTTACATAATAAATACAGGAAATTAGTTACTATTCACCTTTAATTATTGTACGACAGTACCTTATAATATGATCATTTACTAAGTAGATGTACTCAAATCTTGCTTAGCAGCAAATCTTATTCTTGTAAGGAAATGGATGATGCAATGCCTGTATTTGTTCCACATAAGCCCACTTTGTATTATTTTTACTAAATAATACAATAGTAAGCATGCTGCTGATCACTGTGCTGAAGGTGCAAGTGTTGCTATGAAATAATTTATTCTTCTATTTTCTTACAAAAAAGCACTCAATGTTCCCACATTTTAGAGGAAATAAAATCCATAGCTGGTTCTTAGCATTTTTTCAGCCCAGCTGAAACTCATGGGTAGAATATCCCCAGAATTTAGTTGCAAAATGTTTTCAACCTGCCTCGGCCTCTCTTTAGTTTTAGAAGCAGTAGACAAAAGTTCTCTTCATACTTAAGCTTCACTGTAAATAGCAATCTAAAGATAGCAGCCAAATATTTAGATACAAAGGGTAAATGGCAATTAGAAGGAACCATATTTCCTGCTTCAAATGGTTAATTTAAGAGGTTAAAACTTAATAGCTGCTTTTATATCCTAAATCTCTTTTGCCAGATTTAAAAGACATTGTTTTTAACTCAACATCTTACTTGAAACCAGTAGCAATCTGCTTCTGCACAGTGACATGAAATGGCAGCAAGGATCATCCATGACAAAGAGTAATTGCTCTAACCAATGTGTTAGTAGGCTTACCAAATTTTGCGGTTAAAATAGAAACCAACAGAACAACATTTCATTAACTATTTTAAAAATATAATACACACAAATGCAAACACTGAAGCTGTTTCTGTAGTCACAGAGGAACAGTCTTCTCAAATGAAAAGCTTGTATCATAATCGTATTTACAGAAACCTGCCAGGAAGTCAGGAAGACATATACCTTAAACCCCAGAAGAGGTGGTCGAGAGCAGCTTGTTACAAACTTGAGTAGTTTGCGTTTCTCCTCATCAGTGAAACTTTCTACAACTCTCCAGAATATTTTAATTACAGGATGGTCTGCTGTGTAGCCACCTATAATGAGATTTAAATTATTTACAGGTAGAATAGTTATATGTAAAAAATAAATCCTCCAGAACACTAGCATCAATCTTGAAAAGCCTGGGGAAAATACTATAACCAGCAGGCTTACACTGCTGACTTACAGTATCTACAGATCTCTTTAATCGCTGCATTTTGAGTTTCTCATTCATTGGTTACCTATGGCTATTATCTCCCTCAGCTTCTTAACTGCAGTCTTCTTCACTGAATCCTATTTGTTTATTTTAAATTAATTTCATTTAGTTTAGCATTTACCTAGTAACCTTGGATTACTGCCTTTTACGAAGAGTCTGCAAAATATGCAAAACTCAGGATGCTGTTTAATGAATCAGCTTACCTTGAGGTAAGCCCGGATATGAACTGATTATATAGTAGCAAATTTTTGATTACATTCATGATAAATGCAGGGGAAAATGAAGTAAGGTACCTTGAATTTCTCACAAGGGAAAAATATGAGCTCTCTCTTCAGGCTGAGTAAGAAATTGTAAGTATCTGAATGCAGTTGTAGCAACAACTATCCCAAAGTCATTTGCAGACTTATAGGAACCAGACACAACCACTGACTAACATCTATTTAGAAAAGGAACTACATATCCTCTAATTATACAGCTATAGACTTGTGTTTAAGTGTCTGAATAAATACACTGCATGCCTATAGTTTTCAACATTTACAAAATTAAGTTATAATTATAATTTCACTCAATCTTCTGAGATTCAAGCCTGTCTAGAGAGTTTGGCCAAAGTTAACAAGAATGCCCCTGCAATTTTTTTTAAAAGCTACGATAAAAAGCAAGTTTATTTACTCCCAAGTTATTATAATACATTTTTTTTATTTAAGTAAAAAATATGCTTACCTGAATAGTTTGTGAAAGATTTAAGGTCATCCAAACTAATAGGAACCTGGGCACCAGAAGTCAGAACCTAATAATGAAGGAAGTTAGTTACATTACAGACAAAAAGATAGCATTTATTTCTGTTTAAAAAAATTGTTTTCTGACATTTTAAGCGAAGTACCTGTATTTCCTGTTGATCAAACATTCGAAGCCATTCAAGATTCACAACATTGGCCAGCCCCTGACGGAAAGCAAGGCAATGCTGTCGAATTTGTTTGTTTAGCCTGTAGTCTGCCACCAGATGGATGTACGCGATTCGGTTGGCGCTGGTAACAGGTATATCTTTTCCACCTGGCTTCAGCTCAATCACCTATAAACATAACAATTTTCATCATCTTAGTAAAATTTTAATTCTGTGTGCTGTAAACATAAAGTTGAACTGCAAAACATTCCAGTAAGTGATGTATGTATCTGAAGTTCACTAGAATATACTCAAGCATATTCACCTCAAAATAAGACGTAACTTTATGACAAGTTATAAAGGTATGGGGTTTTCTGTTTACTCCTAAGACCACATTGTACAACAACCAGTTTCTAGATCTAAACCTCCAGATGCTAGTGCAGCTGACCACATGGCCTTGTGGTTTATTACCAGGAACTGGATTCGGCAAAGTCAGAGCTTTTTTAGAGGAGACAATGTGTAATACTAAATTTCCCACTGCAAGTCAAACAGAAGCTGAGGTGAAAATCTTCCCCTTGGCAAGCTTACCCCAGCTTCACTGATGGTAGCCAGTGCCCTGGAAGAGCAAATAATCTGTATAAGCACAGAGCTCACACAGAGCGCTGTCTTTCCAGTTGGATTCTGAAAGCTGTGCTTGACAGACTAGGCTTGACTGTTTGGTGATCATGAATTCTGCAGGATTGCATTACAGTAAAAGCAATGTCCACTGAGTCAAAATTAAGATTCTGATACAAGCCTAATTTACAGAATTATAAGCATTCGCAATTCTTGCTGTTGAAAATCCAGGTTGCACGTGCTGAACACCTTCAACAGAAGTAAAAAAAGCAAACAAACAAAAAATCAAACCTGAACCTTATTTTTCTACTGAGCTTAACTTGTTCTTCAAGTACACCAAGACACCTCAGCGTGGAAGAATTCTTAATGAAAAGAAAAAAAACTAACTAAAGATACTGTAATTGCATTAAGATATAAACCAGGCTCAAAGGTGGTTGCTGTTAAAACACTAGAGACCTTTAGATATTCCACTCTTTACTACTTTACTTCTGTTGAGTAGCAACCCAAATGGAAGGGATTATTAGAGTACTAAGAGGAGGATTAAAAAGCTGAAAAGCTGAAATACTGTCATCTTCTGAACCCTTCCAAAACCAATTTGGTTTTTTACACTCTGGAGTCATCAATTTATTTATTTTTTTAAAAAAAAACAACTGTGCACTTCCATCTATGGTAACGATCACATCTTTAGAGCACAGAGAATAAAATGTGAATAGCTGCTCTTGTAACATGTTATCTAATTACGTGACCTGTTCTAGTACTATGCAAAATGCAAAATGGCAAGATTAAAAAAAAAAAAAAAATCACAGTGCTTTTGAGCATTCAGATTTTTACTTGATTCACAGCTTTTTAAGACCAAAGAAGAACATTAAGACTGTGAATCTGACCTCCCAGATAACACAGGCCAGAGGATTCTGTCTAGAGATTCCTAACTCCGTAAATCCATAGATGAGCTAGAGCACGTATTTTAAGAGATAGGCAATCCTGGTGTAAGGACCCCATATGACAGAGTATTTACCAGTTTCCTTGATAAGCTAGAACAACCTGAATTACAGTAGGTGTTAAAATATATCTTATTTTTCACTTTAATCCTTCAGCTGCAACCTTCTTGCTTTTGTTCCACCTACAGTAAAAAAATTCCTCAATACTCCACCATGTATAAATGCAGGTAGTACTGACTACACTTAAACCCTCTTCCTGGGGTTTTCAGTAATCTAACTGTCCCTTTCAGATTTTGTCAGTGTGAGATTAATTCTACCACCATTATGTCCAAGTATCAACAGTCTGAAACAAAAGGAGTAATGCAGCAGGAATAATAAATATATTATGCCACAAAGGCTAAGAAGGATGTAAAAGAGAAGGCAGAAAATAGTAACACTTGGTAGTAGTAAATGTTGATGCTGTTTACTTTTCACTCATTCAGTGTTTTCCTGGCGTTTTAAAGGAACTATTGTAGAATTCCCACTTAATTTTAAACGCCAGGAATGACTGTAAGAGTTCCTTTTCAAAAAAAGACAAACAATAATTTATTACATCTTTATAAAGATTTATCAACTTGGATTTTTATTTTTATTCATCCCATTTCACCACTAGATGGTGCAAGATAACAACACAGGTTACAACTGGCAACACTAGAAAACTACCCAAGATGTGCAGACTTGTGTCATCACCTTATTTTCTATTTTGTAGATGCAAGTTAAAATGATTTTTTGTTTGTTTGTTTATACTTGGTTCGTTATCGAAATCACATATTTTAAAAGCAGTGAAATCACACATATTATTTAGATAAGTATTCAGACTATTCAGGCAAGGGGAAATATAAAACTGGAATAGAAAAGGCCTATTTTTAACAATCTGCAAGAAAATGTGCTTTGCAGTTTTTAGTACTGTGGACAGAAGTACTGAATGAGGCCTCTGACTGAAGGTTAGATACACTTGGGACCATAGTTGCATGCACTTAGGGTTTTCTTTGCTATAAATTCTATTTTATGTTTCTGCAGGTAAATAATAAATACAATCAACTTACATTTACATTCTTAAGAAAATGATCACAGTTTGTAAAAAAAAGAGTAACTATCTATTTTACGAGTGACTGCAGTTCAAATGAAGAGTTCAGACTATAATTTTGAGTTACTGTATTTACTATTTTGAACATTAGCATAATAATGAAATAAACACAACAAAAATCAGGAAGACAGTCAATAATATATTTGTCAAGCAGAATTCAGGGGCGCTATATTCTGGCTTACTGGTAATAATCTGTCACACAAAATCGATTTGTAATGTGATTACAGGCAGAAAATGGCAAGTCTCTATTGATAGACAAACGCCAGCTCCTGCTCACGCAGATGTGGCAGTGGCAGCTGCTTCCCAAACTAATGTAGAAAAGGAATATTTAGAGGGTAAAGCGGGAAATATTTTAGGAAAGAATAAGGTACCTGTCATCTAGGCATTCTTTTTTTGTGTGTGAAGATATAAGACATATCTCTTCATAGAATCACAGACTTCCCAGTGCAATTTCAAAAAGCACTCTTAGAATAGTCAAGAACTCTTACAAACTTGTTTTTAGAAGAGATGAAAATATTTCATTTTTTCTCTTGGACTGCGATCACTTTTTTTTCACATCACCCCTACAACAGTTTTTCCCCATTCTGAAAATAAGTTCATTTTTCTTTCTTTCCCTCTCATCTGTCTTCCAGATGTTCAGGCAGGAGTTCCAGGTAGGAGATTGCACCTGAACACCTAAGAATGCATTTGCCTTAAGTATTATAAATCTGCCTGAGAAGGATCAGCTTCAACTTCAGCATTTTTCATCTGAAAAATCTCAAAAATCATTCAACTAATCTACTGTATCCTAGTAAAGATGTTGCCAAGACAGAAACTTTCAGAATTATTTTTAAGGCTTCAAACCTTTCTCTCAGGGAAATTTAAAGGCAAAGAACTCTCATGTGTCAACATATTTTAACTAACAACAGTGGCACACACATCTGTTTAAAAAGCCAAAGAAGGAGTCCCAACACCAACTTTCCCTACTGTATGGATTTCATAGAAACTGCTGTCATGGATGTTATAGTGCTTTCCTGTGGATTTGTGCTTTTAAACTTTATTTATGGAGTATTCTGATCATTTCAACTGTTCCGATCCATGTAATCTCAAGAATCGATGTTTGAGGCGACCCACTGTAGTACAGAGTCTGCCACTTTTGAAGGAAGAAGAATAAATATTTGAATCTTCCTCTCTCCCCCTGGACAGCCACAAAACACCTTCCTCACTGGTAAGGTCTGAAAAAAGGAGGTATTTTGTCCAGTTCAATAACTTTACACTTATGAGCATTTTAGAATAATTTTATCACCATCTAATCTACAAGATAAAAGGAAAACTAAAATCAACATACACAGCTACTTGAAGGTACCTGTAACTATGGGCTAACATTCTTTGGAGGCTGTTTTACTGGCCACCATTTTCTGCAGCAGATCCAGCTGTTGAAATCTAGGCTATCACTGCATTAGATAGTTCTTTATCAAAAGCTAAAGCTATTTGGTGCTGGAAGATAAGGTTGATGGCAGAGCTCCCCTAATTAGCAGGTCTAATGTGCAAATTATTAAGTACCTTTTTCAACTTCTGGTGAATGCACTTTGACAGTAGTTTAATGGCATCTAAAAGCACATTACAGGATTGGAATCAATACGCTGATAATAGAATTTCTACCTTCTGCTATTGACAGAGGCAATAGAGCTCCTTTTGAATGTGTCTTTCATAGCAGATAATGCTTTTGTGCCACAATTGCTGGATGGACACTGTCATGAGGATAGCTATTTACAATGATAGATTTATGATGCATTTATTGGGCACAATTTATTAGACACTAAAGTGGTTGTTTAGCTGAAAACTAGAGATAATGTACATTCAACTTAAGGAGTGCAAATTAAGCACTTTTCCCAAAGTGAATTAGCCTTACCTTGACACAATTAGTTAGTATGCAACGGTTACATGAGTCAAATACCAGACAAAATGTATTACCCATATGAGGTTTATTAAGGTAATGAAATTAAGTATAAAAAGTAACTTGTTGCATCAAAACACAGAAGACAATGCCAACCAATTAGTTCTGTTGAACTACACTAACATGCAGTCTCATTAAAAGATGGTTAATATTTCACGGGTATTGTGCTCTTTCTCCAAGTATAAACACAGCAAACCAGCATCAGAATATTTAACTTCCATTTCACTTCCTTACTGATAATTATATTTAATCTTCCTTTTAAACTTATGCCGAACAATTAAAATCCAAAAGTCTTGATAATACCAGCCGTAGCCCTCAGAGAATTTTAACAAACAAATTAGGCTTCTTGGCAAGAATGCACCTTTTTACAATGTTTTTGTTGCAGTAAGTAGAGCTGGCAACATCTCTAACCTGGATCTCTACATTATTTCCAAGTGATTTCTCTTTTCTATATCCTTCTACCCTACTTGTTGAGATAGGTTCTAACTTGTGTTGCTAATTTTTCAGGACATACAGTGTAGGTGTATGAAGTATGGAAACTAAAACTTCCCCAGAAAATATTAGCTACTTTTCATTTTTAGTTAAGAGACTAAACTGGATTTGTATTAGCTGCAATCAACAAAACTATTACTTTAAGTGCACAATAAAGAGTCATTGGGTCATTATTATTTTAATCCATTACGATTTCTAACTCCGATTCCAAAGCAGGGCAGTACTTCTATCGCTTACACATCACCTACCTTTTCCAATTATTTGAAGAGCAATCAGACAAACAACATAAAAGATTTTAAGAAATTACCTTAAGCAAAAGAAGTTTTCATGTATGACTGTTAGAAAATAATCACTATTTAAAAGACCCAACTTTTAAGTCATCATCAAAAGTTGTTTTTTCAAGTACATGATTAGTTACTGTCTACTTTATATCTACTTTCAATACTTGAAATATTGAGCCAGAATCCCTATGATGCTACACAATACACAGCACCTTTAGCAGTTGTTTCCTGTCACTTTTAAAGAATGACTTAGTGGGGGTAGTAACAATTCATCAGTCACACATAACAGGAAAAAAAGAAAAAAAACAGCTAAAGTCATTCTTACCTGTGCTTCCCCAAGGTCATTATTTACCACAGTGAAGTTCAGTCCAAGCTCTTCCACATCTCCTTCATAGCTCTTGAGAAAAAGCAGATTTTTGTACATTTCTGGATCTAATGAAGCTAAATGATGAATGTCAACATCAGCACTTGTCCCCAGTAATTTTGAGAGGAAAAAACTAGCGAATGGCAGCTCCACTAGCATATTTTCATAAAGAGCCTGAAAAACAAAGCAATTAAAAGCACATTAGATTTTACTGTTGTAGGAATTCTGAAGGCTGTTGTCTATTTCTCAGCCTTTTGGTAACTCCTTAATTCAGTGGCTGAATAGGATCTTCTGGTATGGCACTAGCCCATGTATTGCAAAAATTTAAAAACATTTATCTGAAGTTTGAAATTTAGATATTCTTGTGAAATACTAAGTCCCAAATTTTACAAATTAATTATGTGGTGATTTAAAAGGTAAGGTCACTGCTTATCTGTCATTAATCTTCTTGTCCTAAGTATGAGAGCAAACAGGAAGTGTTATCAGTTGCACAGATTGGCAAGAAACGCCAAGTTTACTAAAGGACGATGAAAATGCATCAGAATGTCTTCCAAAAATATTTAGCATTTCTACCTGCACTGGCATCGTCACAAGCAATATTTTTCCATTCATGATACATGTAAAATTGTCTGCCCCATAAAATTAACTACGTAAAACCAGTACATTCTAAACTAATCCAAATACATTATTTCTCTTGCATGTTGTACAGATCCATCACTGCATATTTTTGGTGAATTCTACTGCTTAATGGCATCAAACCACCCTAATTTTCTAAGCCAAGATCTTACCAGTTATGACTGTACCATATGTCCAATCCTTCCAACACCTGGCACTGTTTTGCCCTTCAAAGGATCACTGAACCAAAAATGAGCCTGACCCAAATATGCAGCACTCATGAAAAATGTATTTTTACTGTAAACTGAGAGTTTCCCCAAGAATTTTCAAAAATGCGTGAAACTCCAGCAATACTACTCTCGGTTATCTACTATATGATCACATTTCCATACAACGCAAAGCAACTTTGCATATTTTTTCATACAAGAACTTCTTGTTGTTTCTTTCCAATCAGTACTTATGGTAGCTCTCAAAAGGAGAGACGGAAACTTCAGAGCTCAGAAGAGAAAGCGTTAACATAATTTAGAGAGAACCTACATGAATAAAGGAAAAACAGAAGACTACTGCCTTTAAAAAAAACATTCCTGAAACATGCTGCCTTTGCATAGCCTTTCCCATTGTCCAGTCTGTTTGCTACATCAGCATCTCTAAGAACAACAACGAAATCTTGATACTACCATTAATATTACTGCCAGGCTGATCAGAAAAGACATCATCAACACAGCATTATTGTTTGCTCTCTTTTTACTCTTCAAGAGCAGTGCTTTGGCATTACTTAATTCCCCCATAACCTGCTGCATACTTAGAAAAGGAAGCACAATGAGGCAAAAAAGGGAAAAAAGATTAAAAAATGTAGCTGTAATCATTCAATGATATTCCAACAAAGACGTTAAGAAAAATATACACAATTCCTTAAACTTTTGAAAGAACATTTCTGTGAGGTGAGTTAGACCTTGCAGAAAGAACTCAGAATAACGAGTTCAAAGCCAAAGGGTGCATTATATTTAGAGCTGTATGATTTATTCAAGGTGTAGAAGTCGAAATCCTCATTTGTATACTTGACTTTAAAAGCAAACTAAAGGGATAAATCATTAATTTGCAATGTATAAGGTCAGTGTTTGCTGTTCCTGCATTAGTAACAATAAAGCCATTGTAATTCCTTAAATATATCAAAGCTACCC
>JANHGB010062896.1:0-18198 GCA_026283785.1 Coracopsis vasa
TCCCTGCCCATGGCAGGGGGATTGGAAGTAGATGATCTTAAGGTCCTTTCCAACCCTAACTATTCTATGATTCTATGAAATTTAAAAAGGAAAAATATTGTAGTTTTATAGACCAAACAACCTCACAGTAGTAGAGAGGCTTTAATTTTGAGGAATTTTCTTATTTACTGCATATACTGAAATGACAGGTTTAGTGTTTTTAGTTCTATTCTGTAAATACTTTTGTAGAGTGTTCAACAGTGCTTATGCTTCTGATAGCTGTAATGGCTGCTCTGGGACCATTACAGTTCGGAAGTACTCCTGCAAACATTAAACAGTGCATAAAGTTAAGGACCGATAAAAAGAAGTGTTACAACTGGAGAAACTAACATGCTCCCAACTAAACCTAGGATAGCAGGTGCTAGTATCAGAAGGTTTTTTCAGCTGTAATACTTGCTGTGTAGATAGTCTGGAAAGACAAACTATTAGGTCTCAACTGGGGTCCCCCACAGTGTTTTTCTCTTAAATAAATTAAAAAAAAAAAAAAAGCTGCTTTAGAAACTTGGGTTTTTAAAAGCATCTAGGGCTTTATATTTTGACAGCTGTCAATACCAATATGGGATGGTCATAAGTAAATAATGAAAGAAACAGTAACATTTGAGAACAGAAAATGAAACTACAGCTGATCCATTAGGTGTAACAAGGATAGGGGAAATAGTAAGAAAACTGATTTTAACATTTATACATAAAATGTGTATATTGATTTCTGACAGCTGCATTTACAGGTATATGATTATGTGAAAATGTCCAAAATTTCCATCTGCAAAAGAAATAGAGAAAAAATGAAGAAAAAAAATAAAAGGGAACTAAAATGTTGTGGATTAAAAATTTTGGTCATATTTTTTTTAATCTAAAGGGGATTTTGCATCCAGTTAGTAATTTTTAAATGTTTGAAATGATCACAGTAGCTATTAGTAGAGTTTGGAATCTGGCTGAGACAGTTTTACTAAAAGAACAAGTATTGTTTCTATGATTATAGAAAGAAAATCGATTCCAGGAGTAGACAGGTAGTGTCATGACAAATTTGACATCCAGGCAGGCATTTGTTATGAAAAAGAACAAAACACTTACAGAATTTCTGTGAGAAAGACTGAAACTCTATGCCAGTTTTTTGTGGAAAGGAACCAAATGATCCCTGAACTTCCCTAACAGTTTGTGGCAAGAATACATCTGGAAAAGATATGAAGCAAGCAGTAGTGGTTTGGGCTGATACTAGCTTCAGAACAATCCAAAAATGGTATAGCACTGATGAATGTGTTGCTAGGTTGGATAAAGAATTGAAGATTCAGATACGTGTGAAATCATGGCAAAATATTGGCTGTTCATTCTGCACAAGGTTAACAAAAATAAATGTTAAAATAGATCTAAAGAATCTGATTCAGAAATGCAGATATTTTATAATCATTTTGTGTTCTGCTGTCAAGAGCATTTGAAGATGAGAAGCTGAGGGTCATACTGAAAAGCCCAGGGAAATCAGCAGAAATTATTGAGTGCTGATATTTTGTTGGTTCACCTAATTGACTCTGACCCTTAGTTGTCAAGCAGTTAGGAAAGAAATGAAGCAAAATAACCATTTAAATTGTAAATCAATGTTTCAAGATTACTTTAAACCCTGTAGTCAATGGTATATAGTTTACTTCAGGCTCTGGAGGCACCAAAGACTAGTGACAGATGCACCTTTACCAGCAACATTCTCGTATATCAGACAGGAAGTTAATATTTAAAATTCTTTCAGAATATTATGAGATGCACAGGCGAAGGGTTTAATTATTTGAGATTAAGAGAATCTTCCTGTGAATTAATCTGGAAGATTAATTAAATTTAGGCCTTTTCTCTAAAAATCTTTCAATTATCTGAATAAAACTCAATGACAGTTTTATTACTAATCAGTTTGGGGAATAATTTAAAATACAGTTGTAAAATGTACAATGAAAAACAAAAGCAGCAACCATGATACCATCTATCATTAAAGGAACAGGCCACTATGTAAGAATTGTGCTGTGCCGTATAAACTGCAGGCACTAAATTTTGACCTCTCACTTCCACCTCTGTTTATTTCCTGCAGCCATGTATGGGTCCATCCAGCCACACCACTGAAATAAAATGTTAAGTTCAGTATTAACAACAAAAATTTCTACTTTCCCCCCTGCAGTGGGGTTTTGCGTTGGCTTTTTAGGGCCAGAATGGTTTTACCGTGACTCTTCAAACTGCTGCAGCTATACAGCTGAGGAAATGCTGCACTGCAGCAGCAGTTTGGAGTGAGTATCTCAGGACTGGCTTTTTTAAAATTACCTTTCCTGTCAACATGAATGTAAGGTATAATTTTACATTTCTCTCAGTCCAGGCAGTAGTTTGTAACCCTGTGCATCAACTGTGATTATCAGAGCAATTATGACTTATGTTCAGACTCTGAGGTACTGCTACCAGGCCACTCACCCTAGATACTTGTGAAGCAAACCATTTCTTTAAAGCAAAACATGTTAGAAATATTAAAACAACTGAATTAATTTTTAGTTTTTGTGTATTTCAGTCTATTCAACATAGAGAACATGTTGCAGGACATATTCCTTATGAACATACAGAAAGCTGCTCCATTAGCAGTCTAGAACTCCATGAAAAAGGTCCAAGCCCCTTCCCTTCTTTCTCCTTACAGGATGCAAGAGCCCTCTTTTTAATTGTTTATGATATTTTGATTGGATGACCCCTGGCCATCACAAAAAAGTTTACACTGTTAGAAATACACTATATACTAGAGAAATAATAAAGATTGCTCTTGAAGTTCTTATGTAGGAATCTGCTATGTCTTACCTACTTTTTAGATCTTCCCAAATTTCTTACAGGTCAGCAAATAGGTCAGTATTCTAGCCCTAATACACAATTACTTTATCCCATAAGGCATACATTAAATAATTAATTTATGCATTTAGATTCTGAATAGGGAGAGTGGGAAATTCTGTCAAAGTATTCTGAATTTGACAACTAATTTGAAATTGTAAAACTAATGTAGTAGTTTTGTTTTGGGCTTTATGTAGTTTGATGGGGTTTACGGGTTTTGGGTTGTTTTTTTGTTGTTTTTTTTTTTGGGGGGGGGGTGTTGTGGTTTTGTTTGTTTATTTCCTTTTTTTTCTTTTCTTTTTGCTGGTCCCAGTGGCACCTAATCAAATAATCAAGAATTGTCTTAAGTAGGTTAACACTTCTGAATCATCTTGGAAATATTTTACTCTAAAAGCTTTTTATGTAATTTTGGCTATTGGACTGATTGTCATAATGTTATTTTTGTCTGAGAACCTCTGATAGTGTACAGATCACAAGAGTTATGCTAATGAAATAAAGCTTCCTCTGGATATAACATTGCAGCATACAGACTATTTAAGGGCAGATGAAAGGCATACAGCAGTGTAGCACTATTTCCCCAGAAGTCTGCAGCTGTATACATCCTGCAGTCAAGCAGTTTGCTGGTATAACAAAATTAATAACAATAAACATATTTGAGCATCCCTAAACTTTTCACTAACTGAAAACGCAGCTCAATGACAGACAGCAGATTCAGAAAGTACTTTGAATAAGCTCTGTGAACAAGCTCTGGCCCAGCTGTACTCTCTTCAGATAGCTTTAGAGCACTGTGCCATCACAGACCTGCCAGCTGTCTGAAGACAGCAAGAGAAAGCTTTGAGTGCTCTAGAGCTGTTAATACCTTTTCTTTCCCTCCCCACTTTACATTCTTGGCTATCTAGATTAGCATGTGTTGACTCTAGGACTGTGGGAGTATGAAGATAAATTCAAACATCTTTATGCACACCCTTCAATGCAGCACAGTAGCTGGTAGTTTGTCTCTACCTGACAAGCTCAATGAGAAAGAAAACGATCAGAAAGAAAAGGCCAGAAATGTTGTGGCATGTTGCAGAATTATTTAGATTTCTGACTCCATTTCTGAAGATTATTTGGTAGAGTCACTTTTACATTAGTGCTTGTTTTCTCAATTTTAACAAATAGATGGCATAAAGATGTAGGTCACAGGTTCTTTGACATCCACCTACAGAAAATGTATCTAGCTATTGGGCAAACGTTTACATAACAAATTGGTAATATTAGACAATATTTTTGAACATCTGCATTTCAGTTGAAGTAACTTGAACAATACAAAGGAAATAAAGCAAGGAGGTTTACTAATTCACATACATGTCTTTTCTCCAATTTTGGAAGTAGGTTGGGGTTTTTGTGGGTTTTTTTTTCTGTCAATAAATTGTCATTAAAATTAGGTCCTTTCCATTGCCATCTCTGAAGTCCAACTATTGTCGTGTTTCTTGCATACTAATGTGAACAATGTAGGTAAATTATAGTAGAAGCAGCACATTATGTTTCTTGGGTAGCTATGGATGGCGTTAAATGGTAAGTTATGCTTTGCTTTTATATTCAATCAGAAGAAACAGAAGATCACGTGCATTGAATTTCCCAAGTGTATGATAAATCTGAAAATATTTGCTAGACATCTAGCATAAGATGAGTACTGACTTTAATCTTCAGTCTTCATTTTCTCTTACAGTTGCCTGGCCACAGGCTTTCTTTAAATGCCATCAACCTTCTAAAGCTGTTTCATTCATGGATAAATAAGTAATTTTGTCAGAGAGATCAGACTAGCAATTTAAGTCCAGTTAAAGTGCCTAGATTTACACATTCTGTCTTCATTTTTCATGTTTTAACCTTATATCCCCTGTGAAAGGCTGTATTCCAAGCAGCAGTGTACTCTGGAGACCCACACTCATTTTTTAGATTTTGTGTTAGTATTAATAATTTAGGGTGGTATGGGTTGGATTCAGGTTATGCAGGCCTTCTGAGCAAACTGTAGGAAAGCATTCACTATTTGTCTGTCTGTAGAAGAATATGAGGAAACCTAAGTGTAATCTGTGTTTGAGTAATTAGTTTTTATTTGTCTCCAGAAGAGCAGTTGGTTCTTTCCATCTTACAGGAGCTCAAGTCAGTCTTTAAAACATTTCTTGTGGAAAGCCAATCAAAATATGGTGTCAAAGTCTCCTTTTTATTCATTACTGGGTTTTTTGGCATGCAAATGGCTGCTGGGGCATACAGTAAATGTCACTAAGGTATTACTTTAGGATGTGGTTGAGTAACTTTGCATAATGAGACCTACTTCTGATTGTCTAATTAGTTATGCATAGCTATAGCAATGCAAAACATGCCTCAAATAGAAATCTATTGTCATAGGTTACTTGATTACATGAGTATGGCTTCCACCTGTATTATGGTTCCTCTCTTTGTAATGACAAATGCCACAGGCTTCTATTGAATATTATAAGAAATTTTTCATGCAATTGTATCAGCTATACATTTTAATTAATTTTCCAATGTCATTCATCACATTTGAAAAAGGAATCTTACTATGCATGATATTTCCCAGTATAAAAAATAAATGTGTATATTCTCTTCCTTTCAATGTTTTTACCAAGAAGGCCTCTGTAATTTAAAAAAAAAAAATTGATAAAAGCATGCTAGTCATCCTTTTGTTCTTGTCAAGCAGCAATCTTCATATTCAGTTTGCTTTGATAACATCTCATAAGTGTATGACTTTGCTTTATGTTTTTGTAGGCCAAAAATTTCCACAAAAGTTGCAACTATCACACTTCTGAGGAGCAGGATGTGGTTACTAATGTAGAGGGAGTAGAACCTCTTTCTGATTGATACTTCATCCTTAGGAAAACTGCATAGTACAGACAAGATGCTTTCATTTGTGGCCTGACGTTTATTAGCTTCAATGAGGATAATTAAGAAAAATACACAGTCAAAGGTGCTGTCCTGTCTTAATTCTGTTGTGCTCTTGCCGAGCTTCTAAACCAGGGAGTCCTGCCACATTTTCAGGTCATAGGATAGTTCTTGCCTTTTATCAAGACTTGTTACCATGGCCAAGATAGATAGAGAATGCCTTTCTATTAAGAGTAAGAAAATAAAATGGTACTTCTGGACAAACTCATGTATGTCCAGAACAGTAACTCACTGTTACTCATGTAACAGTGCAAGTCTTAAAATATATAACTGACCTACTGCAAAACTTTGTGAAGAAATTCAAAATTGTATACAGGCCTACCCTTTCCATTTGGTCTGCCAGGACTGTGACGTTGTGAAGGATTATAAGTGGTTTAAAGAATGAAGCTGACTGCTCTGAGAATTAAGACCTTTTTTTTTTTTTTTTTGAAATCCAATTCCCCAAATCCTCCAGGGGTATAATATCAATTTATCATTTGTCATATCCAGATGGTAGGTAAATGAACAGTTTCACCATTGGGCTTGCTATCCAAAATATTCCTAGAGGAATATAAATGAATGCATCATTTACAGTGGCCAGATGGCAATTCAGAAGACAGTTCCATGTTCTAGTCATTATACAGCTTCTACTATATTGCATAAACCTATTCTAGCTTATTTGGTTCACCATCTGCAGAAAGAGCCGTGGAAAATTAAAAGTGTGAATGTGAGGATTTACTTAACATTTTAGAGAATTTGAACTAGTGTTCTGGTACTGTGTTTCTACCAGAAGCAACACTGATCAGTCAGTATTTGTCTGTCTTTGAAATTTCATCTAATGACAGGAAATGTGTTTAGCAGCAGATAAAATCACATTGGAACACACTTCAGCAATTTAAATAAATGCAAAATGTACCCATTTTCTTCATATTTATTTATTTTCACGTTGCTTAACTGTAAAACTGATATATGCTCAAGGGTTTTTTTTTACCTAAAATCACCATGGTTCCAAATTTTATCAAATTTGTATCATTAACAATAATTATAGATATTTTATAGGAAATATTTCAAAAGATCAGCGCATCAATCATGCACTCTGTTCATTTGGGAGCTCTCTGGGTCTTCATGCCATGGGTGAATATTTATGCTAGCTATTGTGAAAAGAGCTTTTATGGATAATTATTTTTATAAGCTCTAGGAATATATTCTTTCTCAGTTATCTGTAAAGATGATGTGAGATTGTTGTGACATATGAAATAGAAGATTTAATTAAAAAATTGTTATCAGCTGGGTAATTTCACATAAGTATTTCAACCTGAATGTAAAAAGGTATATTGAGTTAGCTGAGCGGCTGCTGTTACTGGGCTTTCCCATCTAAGACTTCTTAAGAGAACAATAGCTTCTTTTGACATGAAAATATTCAGCTACTCTGTATGCGAATGGCTAGTAATTTGTTTTCTATGTATTCTGCAATAAACCAAGTTAGAATTAATTGCAAAAATGAAATAAGGAGTTACAAGGTACTTGGAGTTTAAAACCATGATAAATAGATAAATTGTGAGATTTTTAAAGTTACTGTTTAATGATAAATTCAAGAAAAATTTGGAAGCAATTTAACTTGAAGACTATTTACCACGGTTTGTTTGTTTTCTGGGAACCAAGATAACAATCCTGTAGTAAGTACACAAGAAAATCATCCTTCATTGTGTGTATGTTTCAAAGGGAAAGTTACATACGCAGCTGTCTAATGAGTTCCTACCTTGATTGTGGTCTACTTTCATATGTATCAGAAATAGACTTTATACTGGGAGATCTGATAAAATCATTTCTTGTAGAGAAGTTAATAAAACTGCATGTGTAATATGCAAAGGCTTAAACTGAAAAAGGATGAAAGTTTTTTAAGCTTAAAAGAGAAAAAAATTTTAAATTATTTTTTTTAATTATTCTGTATTGTATCTTTCAAATGTAAGGATCTGCACAAAAATGCCAAAGGCCGCAAGTAGAATTTTTAAAGATTTTGTTTCAAATATGGTTTTGAAATCGACTTAATAGCTTTTAAGTTCTGTGCTTCTGTTCATATAATGTACCTTCTCCCTTTTTCTGACATACTCCATTTCTTCCCACATAATTTCTAATTGTCTAAACCAGAAGGCAGATTCAAAGTTGAGCCATTTGTGTAAAGTAAATATTTCAGATCATTGCTGCCTTTTTTCCTCTTGCTATTTTTTTCAAAAGCTGTACTTTCTTTAAAACTGTTATAATTTCTAACCCAGTGGCACATTTAAGATCTGATGTATTACGTTTTTAGAATGTAGTAGTTAGTTAGCATTATTTTTTTTTTCTGTGAGATCTGTAGAGTTACAGTAATCAGATAAAATTCTATCCCTGATAAAACCAGTTGGAAAACTAAACTTTATTGACCTCATTAGAGCCAGGGTTGCATTCATTGGATGAAAGAAAGCTTCTCATTGGATTTAAACTATATAGAAAATATTAACTAGAGCAGTTCTAGAGAATTGTAAATGTTTCTGAAATTATTTCTTCCTTCTCTAATTATACATAGGCTATTTAGCTTAGGCAGCTAAATATTGGTGTAGAGTAGTCATGCACAATGTTTGTATTGTAAGATAAGCCATAAAAAGTTCCTGTATTTAACTTCTTTAACATTCATTATAGAATTAATGCACCCTTGCATTTCATATTTGGTGGGGTACAGTGTGAAAGGAGTTTGTGAGTAGTAAAGTACTGAAAGAAATATCAGCATTTGCGTTCATCAGGAAAATTATCCCTTCTAATGTTAATGGCTTCTAAAGTCAATGGCTGCTTTTCCAATGCCACCACAGAAGGAGCAGATTCTGCTGTTGAAGTGCAACAGGAGCTGCAATTGCAGCTGAAGGGATGCATTCTGTGCAGATTGGTTGCATTGCCAATTTGAAATGCATTTTAGGCTTTGAAGTGCTTGGTTATACAACAAAACCTACACTTTATATTCAGGCAAAAGGAGAATGGGCATTGATACATAACTGATATTCATTTGCGATGATTTGTAATCTGTGTTATTGACTGTTACAATCTGAATGGACAATCCAAATTGACCTAAAATTGCTGCTAAAATCTTAATACCAATCTCTTGCATACTGTCTGTCCCTATAATAACATAGAGGAAAACCTGTTTTGATATTTTCATAGAAAATCCTTGAAGATAAGTTAATGTCAGAAAACCAGTGGTTCAATCTCTTTATAATTTATATACAATAATTAATCTTCTTTTATAGTGAACTTATCCTATCCAGTATTGACATTGACGCATCTGGAGATTGGGAGTGTCTAGTAAACAATTCTTATGGAAATAGCACTAAACATGTAGAAATTGTGGTACTTGAAACGGCTGCACCCTACTGCCCTGCAGAAAGAATCATTAACAACAAAGGAGATTTCAGGTATGATTTTCTGGTTTTGGAGTGTCTTTCATCTATTAATATCGATACAAACAATATTCATGCTTACAGACATGATACTTCAATGTTGGTTATGAAGGTGTCACTTGTTTGTCATTTAATGTAACATAGCAGGAAGGAGGAACACAGTGTGATTTTTTATGGGAAATGGCACTTAGTGCTTCAAGAGCAGCAGTGGTTTGTGAAAGTCAAAGAATCTTTCTAATTCCTCAGTGAGGTTATAGAAAAACTCAGAAGATGTAGACACTTTACAGCTAAATGAGACAGGGTTCAAAATTGCTCTTGTTGTTTTTTTTAAATTACAGAATATAATGACACTGCGTTAAAGCATTAGCAGATCAAATCTTCAGGACTCTTCCAGTCTGTTCCAGTTCTGTTGGTTTTGTTCCGCTGAGATTAGAAGTAACAACATAAAACTGTTAGTAAAATATTTCACTGAAGAGACTCAAAATAGAAAATAGAACTACCTAGTAAAACAAATAGACTGTTTGAGGTGAGCTTAAGGACACAGAGTTGCAGCAATATATCATACGATTAGAAAAGAAGTTCATCCTGCTATCAGAATCTTAGAATCTGTACAGTTTTGTTGACTAAATGTAATTTTTGTGTCATCTTTATTTTTATCTACATATGCTGGTGGGTTTTTTTTTCTTTGGGTTTTGTTTGGTTTTGGTTTTTGGGGTTTTTTTATTTCTCATAGACTGAAGAAAAAGTTAAGGATTCTGTGTAATTTGGTATTGTTTTCAGTTAGCTGTAATATACTTCAACATTATGCATAAAGCTCTTAAACAAAATATAATTACCTGCTTGACAATAAGACTGATGTATGATGACATTCTCATTGAGAAATCAAGAAAGTAATTTGTAACCAAGTGAACTGTATTAAGAATTCAGCTTGAACAGTTAATGAAAGGAAAAGCAGACGAGAGAGGAAGCTTCTCTTCAGTGCCAGAACTTTCTGCATATACTTCTGACCTGAAAGCCTGTCTTCATTTTCAAAACTTTTTCAAAGGCCTTTCACTATTATTTCTTGTGTTTGAATAAAAATAAAAGAATAAATTAGAAATTAGAGAAATTGACTTACATAACTTGTTTTCTCTTAACTATACAGATATTTATTATGTGTTAGGCAATAGTTCCATTTGCTGAGCATATATTTATAAATATATTTAATCCACATGTATGGATTAAAGTCCATTAGAGATCTTTGACAATCGCAGCTATAGATTTCTTTTTTTGTCATGACAAAAGCTGCCATTGTGTTTTCTCATAGTAGACATGCTTAAACGTATTTCAATTAGATCTTTTAAAATATATATACTCCCTATCAGATAACACATACTGAATCTTTTAGATGATAACTCCATGAAGTTCATTTTCTTGCCATAGCATCCTTTTCTTCATAAATAAATATATATAAATTCTACAGACCACACAAACTAACACCAGGGGCATTTTTGTCATTTTATATAAATCAAAAGAACAGGAATGCACATTTCTCTCCCTATTGACCATATTTCTGGAAATCAATACAAATTTATTTTTAAAATGTATATCAAAAGGATGCTGAGTCCATAGATTCTTTTGGCATTTGAGGGAATGAATTTAAAATTATCGTGAATTTATCAGGCTCAAACAGCATTAGAACTTGAAATTGTTCTGAAGGTTTCTCCTGAGAGATGCAGCTATCACGCCAGTAGATTTTCTCACAAAGGTATTTGAAGTTTTGGTAACATAGCAAGTATGTAAGTAGAAAGAGTTGAACCACAAAAGCAAAGCTAGAAAGGGCAGTTCTTTTATTGCGTAAAAAAGGGAAATGTCATTATTTCAGCTGACCAGCCTAGGTGGTATTTATAATTGCACAACTGCAGTAAGAATTAGGCACTGTGAGTCAGTATGAATTGACCTTATGTACTAGGAGTTTTTTTCTCTAATGGACGGTTTGCTCAGGTTTGTTTTCCAGCTCTCTGTAAGATCATTCTGAAATACAAATGATAACTATTCTTACGTTCTAACATTCCTATTTGTGAAGGCCAGATTCTGCTACCTATACTAATACTAGTTTCAGAGTTATCTCTTTAGATTTATTTTAGAGGTAAGTTGCTACTCAGTGTGGCCCAATTGCATTAATGCAAATGTTTTACTAAAAGTAATATTTCAGCTCAGACACAAAAGGAGAATATACCACTGTACATACTTTGATATTGTTCTGAAGCACATTTCACTGTTCATTTTGCATCATTTTTTTTTACATCACAAAATTAATTATTCCAGTGATAGTTACCTAAAAGATATTAGAATATTTTTCTTCTTACCTTTTCGTGGTTTGAAATAAGGAAAACTTACATAGCCCCAAACCTCTCAGCATATTGTGTAACAATACCCAAATGCATCTACATTTTATAACTTAGAAGGGATAATATGTATGTTTGAGCAAAGGTTAAATGGCTAGGTGTGGCTTCACTGGCAGGAAAAGTATTTTTATGATTGACTGGGTTCAGTCATTATATCAGTGCAATTAAAGAACTATATCCTTTCCAGACATGCTGACTGGCTGACGATACACTTCTGATTTTTTTTTATTTCTCCCAATTACTTGATCCTGCTGTGTCCATACTAGAAAATGACAATGGATTTTGTAGCAAAAGAAATAGATCCGACTTATGATATTCTGAAGAATGCAGTGGATATAGAGAAAAATAGTATTGTATATAATGCTTAATATACTATATCACATATAGTATATATAATATAATAATTAATATAATAATTGCCAGTCAATCTCACCTTGGTGCCTGGCAAGATCATGAAGCAGATCCTCCTGGAATCTCTGCTAAGGCATATGGAAAATATAGTGGTGATTGGTGACGGCTGACATGGGTTCACGAAGGGCAAATCATGTTTGACAAGTTTGGTGGCATTTGGAAGGGTATAGCATTTGTGGATAAGGGAGGAGAGACTGATGTCACCTGACCTTGTGCAAGGCATCTAACGCTGTCCCATATGACATCCTTGTATCTAGACTGGGGAGATGCGGATAAGTAATTGGCTGGATGGTAGCACACAGAGAGCTGTGGTCAATGTCTTGATGTCCAAGTGAAGTCTCAGTGATGAGTGGCATTCCTCAGGGGTTGGTATTGGGGTGCGCACTTTAACATCTTTGCAGTAACATAGACAGTGGAATTGAGTTCATGTTTGCCAACAGTACCAACCCATGTGGTTTGGTCAGTACGCTGGAGGGAAGGGTTGTCATTCAGAGGGATGTTGACAGGCTTGAGAGGTGGGCTTATGTGAACCTCATGAAGATGAACAAGGCCAAGTGCAATGTGCTCTACGTGGGTTGGGGTAATCCCAGGCATGAATGCAAGCTGGCCAGAGAATGGATTGAGAGCAGCCCTTAGAAGAAAGACTTGGGGGTGTTGGTTGACTAGAAGCCCAACATGACATGACAGTGTGTGCTTGCAGCCCAGAAAGTCAACTGTATCACAGGCTTCATCAAAACAACTGTGACCAGCAGGTTGAGAGAAGTGATTCTCCTCCTCTACTTGGCCCTCAGGAGACTCCATCTGGAGTACTGTGTTCAGCTCTGGGGCCCTCAACATAAGAGGGACATGGAGCTGTTGGAGCAAGTCCAGAGGAGGGACACGAGAATGATCAAAGGGCTGGAGCACCTCTCCTGTGAAGACAGGCTGAGAGAGCTGTGGCTGTTCAGCCTGGAGAACAGAAGACTCCGAGGAGACCTTATAGCAGCCTTCCAGGCTGCTAACCTAAGGGGGGCCTACAAGAAAGCTGAAGATGGAGTTTTTACAAGGGCAAGGATACAGGATACAGGACAAGGAGTAGTGGCTTTAAACTGACAGAGGGCAGATTCAGATTAGATCTGAGGAAGTAATCCTTACTATGAAGGGGGTGAGACAGTGGCACAGGTCGCCCAGAGAATTTGTGGATGCCTCATCCCTGGAAGTGTTGAAGGCCAGGTTAGATGGGGCTCTGAGCAACCTGGTCTAGTGGAAGCAGTCCCTGCCCATGACAGGGGGTTGGAACTAGATGATCTTTAAGGTTCCTTCCAACCAAAACCATTTTATGATTCTATGAGCTAAATAGAATAATTCTGGCTGATCTTGATTTATAGTTTATTTTCAAAGACTATTTTGAAATCATACTACAGAAGTCATGTATACCTAAATAGTTTAATGACTGAGGGCTAGCTCCTTCACCTTCCATGAGACACAGTCTGTACTGAAATCTTGTTTATTGGTTTCTGATACATTCAGGGATTTTTTCTTTCTGGGGCTCTGTGGCACAGAGGGCTTTGTAGAGTTTGGTCAAAATGCAAGGCAAAGATTGTCAGGAATATTTTGAGCATTTATCTTTTACAGCATTTAGTAATAGAGGTTTGTTGTTTGGGTTTTTGTGGGTGGGTTTTTTGGTTGGGGTTTTTTTGGGGCAGGGGCAGGGTTTGGATTTTTTCTTCACGGACTTGCTGCTCTGCTTTGTGCAGTCTTCAGAGATGAATGTAGGGAAAATGCCATCCCTATTTTTTCCTTATCACCGAAAACCTTCCTGGAATTAATGCAGAAGTAATGTACGACCAATCACACGAACCTGTATAATTTTGACATTTTCCAGGGAAACAAAGTAATTCGTTACAGAATATAATGAGGTAAAATTTAAAATAGCTTTTTTCCTCATACATTCTGCATATTGTTGCTACATTGTAAGTTGCCTTTAAATAAGAAATTTCATGTTGTAATTTTTAATTTTTATGTTGTTCATAGGTGGCCCAAAACTTTGGCTGGGATAACTGCTTACCATCCGTGTCTCCAGTATTCATTTAAGTCCATTGCCTTTCACAATGGTGCAGAAGACGCTAAGGCATGGCGTAAATGTAATCGAACTGGACGCTGGGATGAAGAAAACTATTCTGAATGTCCTTATTCACAAGAAGTAACTCAAGTTCTTCATGCTTTTAGTCAGGTAATGTAATGAAACCCGGGGCTTCCCTTCTCTAGTACTGATATTACTGAATAGCTTGTAAGAAATGTCTGTTCTGCCACAAGTTTGGGATAAATGGACTTTTTAGAAAATGTTTTACTTTGGCGTTTTTTATTTTTAATTTTTTTTTTTGCCTGAGTGCTGGACTCTACCTGACCATTAGTAATGTTGGCAGTGTCATCAGTGCTTCACTTTAGTTCTTTCTTTGACTTCCCCTAATGTGTTTTTACCAGAAAGATGTTAATTTCTCTTGAAATCCTGTATCAGACTTTGTCAGCTGAAGTGCCTTTCCTCATTGCCATTGTCCAGAATGCATTTTAAAAAGCTGCAGATGTGAAGCCTACTTCAAAATGCCTTTTTGATGTCTTCCCCAAAAAATAGTACCTAAGTGGTTTCTTGTAGATAAATGAAAGAGAGAATGAGATAAAAAAGTAAACGGATAGAAATGAATGAGGAAGAAAAGCATAATAGGGAACAGCATGGAGGATGACACAAACCTGTAACTGACATAAAAACTTTTACAGCTTTCAGTTTCCTTGATCATTTCTTCCCAATCAGTAGTGCAAGGTAACAGCACAGGAAGTTTGTTTTCAGATGTGTTCATACTTAAATAAAAATAATTACTGCATTAAGAGAGAGCAGTTACAGGATAATAAAATAATTAGGAGTGTCTCTCAAATTCTGTCAGTTCTACTGTAATGAGGTTAGGCCAGGTTTCTCAGGGCTTTAAACACCCAGGTCTTTAAAAGCTGTGAGTATGGAGGCTTCACAACCTTTTGGGGTAACCTGTTCGAATGCTTGACTATACTCATGGCAGAAAATATTTTCTTCATAACCAGTCTGAGCTTCTCCTTTCAACTGACTACCATTGTCCCTTTTTCTCCCACTATGCATCACTGTATATATGAGCACCCACTGATACTGTTGTTCTCATGATGATCTAAAGATGTAGGCAAGTCAAGGATAGTAACTTAGGGTAATATTTTATGAGGCGAGTTAGTTACAGTCGAGAAAAAGTAGACAAAAATCTTCTGAATTTGTTGGTCTGTTTGGTGATCTTTAGATAACAGCAATGAAATCCAAGGCCTAATGCTGAAGATCCATTCATATGCTCCTCAAATTTATGTCTATAGTCCTACTGATGCATATAAATCCATGTGAAATTATAGCAAACATTATACAAATGGATGTGAACTCCAGTTTTTAAAAGAACTAAGAGATGTGATTTATAACATCTAACAATTCTGATTATTTTCAGATGCACATCAATTTAACAACTGTGGTTGAATTTTCCCGCCAGCTGACAGCCTACACAAGAGGTGCTTCCCACTTTGCGGATAAAATGGATGTAATATATTTGGCTTATATAGTGGAAAAGTTAATTGTCTTCGTGGATGAAGTTGAAGATGTAAGACACTTTCTCTATGGTGAAAAAAAAGTGTCACTTAGAAGTGAAGTCCTCACATATGGCCCTGTTTTTGATGTATCCAGGCACACAAATCTAAAATTGGTTCCTAATATTCTGATAGCAAATATTCTGCATATACTATGATATGTTTCTTTATGCCAAAATAGGACAACTAAGCCATCTCATCTGGTTGACAATGGTGTTGTTGCTTAGGTATAAAAATTGGGTTTCAATTAGCCATTTCTTTAATATTATTTTTCATTTTTAATTTCTACCATGTCTCACATTTTAGAATTAACTTAAGGTGACTCTCCATCTGGCCAAGGGAGTTACATATGCTTCTTTTGTTTTTTCCATTTCATCAAGAGATTTTCAGAGTTTTAAATGCATATATCACTTCACATGAAGTGATGATGTGTCTTTAAGTGCAAATTGCTACAGAAACTTTTGGTGTAATGTATGACATTTTTGCAGGGAAGTTTAATCAGAGTTATTCAAACCCTATGGGAAAAATTGGGTTTTATAGAAAACAGCAATGGTCATCATAGTGTTTACTGTTAATTTTCAGAGTAACTGCTTGCATGATTTCATAACCCCTAGTTTTTGTATACATGATAGCTGTAGTTAAAACTGGCTCTGGGGATTGTAACAGTTAACATTTTAGTGCCAATTTGAGAAAGGCTCCAACTTCAATTTCAGAAGACCTAAAGTGTATTATCAAGTGCTCTCAAAGAATCATGTTTCAAAGCTACAACTGTATTCCAGCTCAAAACTCCGATAATATCTTGCTGCTTGCTAACAAAACAAAAATTTACCATCCAAAAGAAACATTTGGGTCTACCATAAAGCCTCTTTATTTTTCTAGCAGCTGATGCATTGTCTATTAAAACTGAGCACCATCTCTAATCTTTTAACTGATTTCTTCCTTTTAAATAGGTTTGAGTTTCTGGATTTTGGTATTGAAACATCTCTATTTCCGCCACTTATCTCTACATCTGTTACTTCATAATCCCTTATTGTTTTCATAATTTAAAACATTTCTCCCAATTTGTCTCTGTTTCCTTCTTCTGTTTTGAATTTTACACTTTTCCTCTGTTTCAAGTTCACAAAGTATGTTACTTACTCATTGAGCTCTTTACTAATACCCATTTCTTAACTCTCACTCATAAGGTACAAAAAGAAATGTGAAGTTAAAGTGTCTTTCACACATGAGGCTGCACTCATGTAATTATAAATAAGGCTGAACTTTATTTAATACAAGGCAGCGTATGAACAAAGGTGTGTTAGTTTGCAATTGACTAGCAGCTGAAGCTACAATTATATAAGACAATTATTAATCAAAATAAGTACACAGAGGTTTTCTGTGATTTATCAAATTTTAAAACCATTTTAGCCAAACTAGTACAGTTTCTATACGTCCTCTCTAGGGAGTGCCTCTCCCAGTTAGCACAGGATTATTCTTTTTTTACAAGTTATAAGTTCTTTGCCCCATCTGATGGTTCACCTCTTAAAAAAGAGAGCTTCAACAGCAGTACCTTGGACATACTTGCAATACACTATAACTTTTTTGCCAGGAATAGGAATATGTACATGCATTAGCCCAATTTTTTTTGTATTTTTGAATGCCATGCCTTTACTTTTCATTTATGTATTTAATTATAATATAAATTACATCCTTTTCTCATTTCTCTCCTTTTGTATATTTATAGACTATTGTTCTGCCCTCAGTAAGTTACTGCCTAGCTCATTGGTGTATGCTTTAATTGTTTCTCATAAATCACTCTAGTCTCTTAATGTGTTTTATTATTATTCATTGTATCAATAACTCTGTCACATTGTCAATAGCCATCTAGAATTATCTAGTAATTATGTTCTCAAAAATAGATTAAATATTTCAGAAAGTCACATAAAATTTCACTTACAGTCTCATTATTTCTGTGTCCCTTGCAATGCATGTGAAATTTATATATCTTTCATTGAAAACACTGATCCAACTTCATAATCTCAGTCGTTCCTTAAACCATTTTCACCACTGCTGAATGTTCTTCTTTCCTTCCTACTGAACCATCTTTGTGTTTGCCTTATTTTTCTGTTTCCATTAGTTTAACATTTAGCCTCTTGAACTTTTCTTTAGCTATGTTTCTCTCAGTCACTTTTTCACTTCTTTATACATTTTTATTAAGGTTTATTTGTGATGACCTTGTTTATCTATCCCATATCTTTGCCTTCAAAAATAATGGTAATGTGGTCATGTTAATTGTGAAATCTCACTCAAATGAAGTTTTACAATTCAAAAAATAAATATTTTTATTTCTGTTTTAAATAATCTCAAGAAAGTATTCACAGTGATGTTTACGCTTTCTAAACACAATATACTAATAAAAATTTGAAGCACGTAGTCATACTTACCAAAGTCTGCAAAATATCATAATATCATAGAATCATAGAATAGTTAGGGTTTGAAAGAACCTTAAGATCATCTAGTTCCAATGCCCCTGCCATGGGCAGGGACACCTCACACTAAACCATGTCACCCAAGGCTCT
>JANHGB010062917.1:0-39856 GCA_026283785.1 Coracopsis vasa
AGGTTATATTTTTTTGTCCCACCAGGGACGTAAAAAGTCAATCTATGGTTAGAACCTTCCTTAATGAGCTATAATTAAAAAAGGACTAAATGATAATATGCAAACAGCTTTGTATAGGCAAAAGGGAAGACAAATGAAAGCCTCTTTCATGTCATCTTTACTCCCATGAATAATCCTTAGGGCTCTTTGAAGTTGGTAGTACTACCCATATACGTAAGAATTACGCCTGAATATGAATTAGATTGGGCACAGTCACAACAGACCCTGGCACGGAAACGTAGGTTATATCAGAAATTTTCCTAGCTGGAAAAAGAGAGAAAGGGAACGTTGAAATTGGGGAAAAGGGAGTTCTCAGCAGGGTGGGATTTAGTTAAATCTGTGGAAATTAGCAAATATACTCACCAGTTGATTCTGGTAGGCAGTAACAGCAGTGAAAACAGTCTCTGGAAAGATAAACGTCCTGAATTCCTCCGATTTCAGGTTTAGCAGAGAAGCTGTGTGATCCTTCTTCTTAATAATGTGCACCCTTGGCTGGTACTTGTGCATGGAGTTCAGAATGATCTGCAAGAAAGAGTGACAAGGCATTGTCCTGAAAGGAAGGTTAACAGCACCCTCAAAGGCATACAGGGAGAAAACAAGGTCTAATTCACACTGCAGGGGAGATGTCTGAACTATAGTTAGCCAGGGGCTGATTTTCAGAGGAAACTCTCCAGCTCCTTTTGGGCAATTCCAGAAAAGGAAGGTGGAAAAGCAGGCGTCCCAGGAGCTGCTTTCCTCTCACTCCTACGCCACTGGTGAGCACTTATTTTCCTAAAGCATAAGTACCTGTTCCTACAGGTGAGGTGTTTTACATACAGGCTTTGTTATTGCTAGCGTGTGCCCAGGTTTGCAGGTGTCAGCTGCAAGGAAAAATAAGTTACTCATGAAAGCTTATGGTTTAGAATCCACACTTGCAGAAATGCGCAGGTGCAGAATGAAAACAGCCAGGAATCCCTGGTATGTTATACATATATATATATATATATATATATATATATATAAAATACAAGCACATCCCCAAACCAAAAACCAGGAAAAAATAAAACCCAATCAAAAAAACCAGCAGCATAAACCTGACCAAAAATAAAATTCCCCAGATCCTTTTGCTTTGGCAAACCTTTAAAGCCAACTACTTCGTAGATGCTCTTCACCGCAGACTACCAAAAACAGACTACCAAAAATGAGAGAAAGGAGGAAACCCAGTACAAAGCCCCCAAATGACCAGGTTTTGCCATTTTATTCTCGTTAATAGTTGTTTACGAGCTCCCAAAACAATTCTAAACCTAATGTACCAACTAACCAAGTTCAGCGTTCACTGGAGTCAAACCCAGCGTCCCACTTGCTTCAGTTACCACTGGCTGGAGGCCTGTTTGGCTGCCTCTAACCACAGTATTACAATATAAGAATTAAATACAGAGCTCAGCTTGCACCAGTCCTTGTTTTGGATATAATCACAGTCACAAGACGAAATTGGCACTGGTGTGGGTGGTTCTATTTTGCAGGGGCCATAACGACGTTACAGTCAGATCTGTACATCTGGAATAGCTAATGTGCATTCCTCAGGAAGCGTTAACTTCAGCTGAAACACAGCAGAAGGGGTGCAGTATTTCATGCTAACTCAGTCAATGGGAGAGGTTGCATGTTGCATTGGAGGGGAGAACTTAAGAACAGATTTGCCACGGCTAAAGTTTCCATCAGCATTTCCTTCGCAGCCAGATATTGCTGAGACTCATACTGTGACTTTGTGGGGGTACTTTCATTGCTCTGAAAGTGTTGCATGTGCTCTTACCACCTCAGTTGCTTTCTTGCGTCACTTCACCTTTTTTTATATGCCCACACAAAACGGCCATTGACTTTGTCTTTAATATCCTTAGCACTCTTGCTTCCCTTTGTGCAATTTTGTCTTACCATCCTGGTCACTTGGGCGGCTCTAAGCAGCTGGAAAAGACACTTTAAAGGATAGTGTGGTGATGAGCTTACTGAGGGTTGGCCCACAGAGCTCAGCTCTTCCCATTGCCTTTCATTATTGCTTTATCCACCCTAAGGCATTATATCTGAGCAGCAGCCGAAAGGAAGGAGGAAAAAACTGTGACAAGAGCAGATCCCACACATACCCTTTCCTTTCACTCCTCTGCGAATGCGAATTGTCATAAAGAAACTCCATTTCTCAAACACAATCATGTAATCCTGTATGAAAGTTTTCCAAAACCAAATGTGCATATGGATAACATCCCCTGCCACAATGCTCTACACTGTGCATTCCCACCAGAGACAAGTCAGGTCATTTAGGTACAAAGCAATTACTAGAGATAGCCAGGATGTCACAAAAGACCCATGGCCAAGGGTTAGGTCTCTATTTCCTTTTCATGAGGGTCTGCGTAGGTAGTGCTCCATCTGTATCCCCACTCAGGCTGCCGATGTTGCAGTACTCATGGATACTAAAGTCAGGAGGATACCTCACAAATATACCCCTTAATATCCATGAAACTTCTGATGTTAGGACCATCAAAAGAGCCTGAAGGAGTTAGATACACAGGGTGCATCTCACAGAGTAGTCCCCAAGGGTGGGCTCAAAGCCCAGGCTGATGCCAGTTCTGCAATACTCAGGCTGGTGTGCTTCGAGAGAAATATCAAGTGCATGTATACTTAAGGCAGCCGCCCTGGCACAGGCTTACTGGCAATACAGCATGGTCCCAGGTCCCCAGCATCCCATCTGCCTTCGTACTGACAGCCTGCAGCGGGGAAGATGACCAGGATCCATCATTACGGGATACTGTTCGCTCTAAGGTCAGGCAGGTTTGTAGGCATCTGGCTCCCAGTGTCTCCAGACTAGTCACCAGAGGCAATCTGGATGCCAGCTGCAAAATCTCTGAGGTGGCTTTGAATTTAGGAACTGTGCTGTGAATGCAGCTTCCATATTCACCAATGAAGAGCATTACCAGGCAGTTTGCTTTCTAAAAGCATGGAGGTTCCTGCCTTCTGCCAGGTTGAGTCAAAAAACGCCCAGGGCATAACTCCTGGTTGCTATTTTGGAGCTCCTGCTTTCACAGTTAGTTGTTGGCCATGTTCACACCTTTGTGTTTGCTTTTGCAAACATTCATGTGTTTGAGTTTTGCTATCATGAATGCCAGAAAAGCAATTACAATAATGTATACACTCATGGTATACACTCAAGGTTCACCTCACCATAAACCATAAATGATGCAACCCTGACTAAGTGCAACCAAAAGGCCTAAAAGCAGCAGTCTGTGTGAAAAACATCACCAGGAACCTGGACAAAAAATCATGTTCATAAATGTTTCACAAGCAGAAAAATGGGAATTACTCTCTTGGCTGTAAAAATCCAGAGACAGGAGCCATTTCCTTCCTCTGGCAAAGATAGCTGAAAGTGTTTCCATGGAGCAAGCTGTATGTCATGCACACAGAGATAAAGACTTCTGCCTGATGCTTGGGGAGAATATGTACATAGCTATGGGGTTATGCATGCTGAAGATACACAAGCAGAGATGCTTGCCAGCTCCAGAAGTCTCGGAAGAAGAGAAAACAAACAAATGCTAGAACAAACAAATGCCTCTCTTCAGATTCCTTTTCTGGAAAAGAACCACCCTATGAATAAAACACCACAATTGCCTTCACAACCAAAACCGTCTTCTGGAGGATGGAGAAAGCAAGCTACTAGAAGAAACTGGAATCTGGTTGAATCCAATTTCTTTCCATCTAACTAGCAATTAAAAGCATCTCTTAAGTCATTCAGACTTCCTCGGGAACCAGCACACCTTAGCAAACATAATTAAGACTTTAGCAGGTCAATTAAAAAGGATCTCATCTGTGAAGAGGGGCTCTTTCAAACTGAAGGGAGATGTTTCAGGAGGCATTTCAATTCTCCCCTTCTCTTAGTACATGGGAGCTCAGAAACACCAAGACACAGCGAGCCCTCCTTAAAGGCTCCAGAGAATTAATTTCTTCCTTAATTCTACTGAGCATCCAATGATTGTAATTTCGTATCTTCAATGAAGCAGCACAGAAGTTAGGCACCCTAACTTGGAACATAAACCCCCACAAAATATGTGAAGGCACCTGTCACACACACCTCAACGCAGGATCAAGCCTTCAGGGCTTACTCTTAACTGAACATATAAAATTTTCCATTGACTTTGGCTGTCCAAACCCTTCATGTAAAGAATGGGATCCACCTCTGCTGCTTCCTTGGAAGTTAATCAGGAGGCCGCATCGCCAACACTACGGATCATTTTTTCCCCACCGCCTGTATTTGAGATGATTACATCTCCTTGCTCTATCACATGTCTCTGTTCCCGACAGCTTCTCAGACCTACTTCTTCTTTATACTCATCTGGGCTTCTGGGAACTGCACTGCTCCTAACTAGTTTGCAATATACTGCTGCAAGCCCTTTATTAAGAGGCACACATGGCCCCTGTTACGATGAAAAATGCTTCTTCTTAAATGCGCACGTATACTGCTCTATCATCACTCAGTGATAGAGCCCACAAATCTTCAGCTTTGCCCTTCTACAGATTATGAAATAAAAGAGAGAGGGAAACAAAAATACATTCTTCCCTAGTCAGGAAGGGAATGGTGGGAACCAGATTCAAGAAAAATATACTCACAGACAGATCTTTACAAAAGGACCTCACAGAGGCATCTCTGTGGGCTTGCTTTGTGGGTTTTCAATGGGGGTTTTGGTCAGGTTTTTTGGTCGTTGTTGGGATTTTCTTAACTACATGTGTTGTTGTTGTTATTTCCAGGATGTATTTTGAATTATCATGGCCCCAGATCAATTCTTAGGTCTTGAAAAAAGTAAAAATTCTCTTTTGGGTGAGAAGTGTTTGAACAGAACGGCTCAAACAGCCACCATCTCACCAAGTCCAAGAGGGCAATAAATACCACACGAGGGGAGGGATTTCTGATAGCGTGTATGCCACAATTATTCAGCTTGGCAAGCTAGTTACCCCTGCACATGCTTGAGTTCAAAATCACTCCTCTCTTCCTGATACCTTGTTTACTAACACTGCCTTTATGTTCCTTCTCAGCCAAAAACCCCTTCAAATCCATCCCCCTGCTCCTTCACCCTTCCCTTGGGGAACAGGCAAGCACAGAGGCAACACTTTTAGCTCTTCCTTTGCAATTTGAAGGTGCTACCAAGCTGGGCCTGCTCTTTACAAGCACTTTTGGAAAGGAGACAGGACAGACAACACTTCTTCTTACCACCTACCATTAGTCAGGTAACTAAGGGAGTTGTTCCTGCTGATGGAGTGCAGTAGGAGCTCGTGGCCAACAGCTCTGCACCCTGTTTACCAACTTTCAGTGTCAGGACTTGTGACAGCAAACCGGTACCAAACAGAGCTGGGACCTGTCTCCTTTAGAGGCCCAAATCCACCCTGAGGTACCCTGACTTGCAGGTAGCCTGCAGTTATTTCAAGGGAAACTGAGGCATGCTTATTTTTATAGTTCAGTAGCATTTGCTTTAGTGTCACATCAGCATTTTCTGCTGACTGTGCCCATGCTGTGAGAAGTCTGGAAGTAAAAGAACTCTTATTGATGTACCAAACCCTAACAGGTTGCCTGTAATGAGAGGGAGCTTCCAAGCACATGTGGAGAAGTGTGTGAGCTCACCAGCCAGCATGGTAGAGCATATGCCAAGTCATGGCAAAATGCAGGCAGAAGCATGACAAAAAGCTCACCTGCTTCCCTTCTCTCCCTTGCTTGGATGCTCAGCTCTACCCTGAGCTTGTCCCCAGTGGATGTTCTGCCTCTGATAGCAACAGAAGCATAACTTGAATGCTTGCATTGACCTGAGCTCTACCTTATGGCAGGTAAGAAGCCTGATTTCTGAAGTCACCTGTTCCTCAACAACAGAGATTAAACCCCACTATGTTTAAGCTGTGAAGCCGTTCCCTCCCCTGTGACAGTCCCATTACCCTTTCCCACCAGGAGGGCTACTCACGTGGCCATGCTGATCCAGCTCATTGTTGGTGAGCTTGACTTTCTCAAAGGACACCATCTGCTTCAGCAGTTGCTCTCCTGTGAACGGGGAGTCAGGGTGCACGTACAACCTAGAAAACACAGGGGACATGAAAACTCTCACCTCTTGGCTTGCCCATGGGCACCACCTCATAAGCAGCCCGCAATATCTTGCTTTCAGGATACGCAGTGGTTTCACAGATGCTTATATCCTGAGAGCCTAGGGTAATGCAGAGCTGCTACACAAACAAGATTCAATCTCCCCCTAGTTAATAAGTGCCTGAAAAACAACCATTCATGAAAGGCAGCGAAGCAGATGCCTCAAGTTGTTTTAATTCACTGCAACGTAATGAAGAATCCCCTGTCCAAGTGCTTGATTGCTCTCTAACCATACCTATTATTTTATCTAGTTATCTAAAATGGAGACATTATCTAACACTCGCTGTTGTGTCTTTTCCCAAATGAAAAATTGATCATGTCTTTCCCCACAGCTGTACTAACAAGCACTTAAAATAACAATGACTACAGCTCCGAGAGAAAAAACATGGTGTCATTAGAGAGATAATGGGGGAATGCAGATAAAAATGCATTTTTCTTTATATGTAACATTAAGCTGTGATAATGATTTTAACCTGCACTCGATCACACGTTAGCTATGGTGACGTCTGTTTATAAGAGGCTGGAGGCTGCAGTCCAGCACAGTGGTCTGACATGAAAAATTAATTGCAGCTCTGTAATTAACAACCCACCATTTTGGAAATTAAGCAGAAGAGAAGGAAGCACAGAAGACATGTAGATATAACACTGCATGCATCATGACCAGACTAATTATCAGTGCCAGACTGTTGATAAAGAATTACTTTATAGAAATAATGTATTGCAGGAAATTTTTTAACTCCAGTGTTCTTTTATGACACTGAATTAGGAGCTGAACAACACCTTTAGCTCATGCAAACCAGACCTGTTCTACTTCTGTCGGTGTTGGTTATCACTCAGCGAGGGCCTGACTCTCGTTTTGGGTGATGTCTTTGGCCACAGGCATGGATTTCTTCCATTAGGTGGGTGTAGCAGCGCCGAGACGCCGTGTTAGAAAGATAAACATTTTTTTACTGTTGTTGAGCTACGATTCTGGTTTAGGCAAAAGGAGAATGGAAAAACCACTAAACGATGGGGCGTAACTCTCTGATAGACTGCGCTGATCCCTAATCAAGGAATGCCTGTCCTAAAGACTCCAGGGAGCACAGCTCTGTTGCTCAAAGAGGAAGGAGACTTGATCCTGCATTCTCCGTTTTTGCCAGCAGAATCCCCAAGACACAGTGAAACTGAAGTTTACCAGCACAGCTCACTTCAGATATGCAGGATGTTTTCCTTACATTGATCCAAAGCACAGCTTGGCTGGTAGAGCTGTGTCTGCAGGAGGGATGCTGAGCCTGGGTTCCTGTTGCAATAAAATATTCCTAGCATACACTGCTATCGACTCTGCTGATTGCACTGCAAAGCTCATGAAAAATTATGGTGTATCTGAAAACCCAAGACCTGGAATCCTGTTCTGTCAAAAGAATTTTACCTCTCATGAAAAATAACTTTGCCTTCCTGTAAGAAAACCCTATGAAAATCTCAGCCTTTGGAGCCAGGAATTAGAGAAGGCAAAAGAAAGAGGGTCCCAAACACGCCCTGCAACTTTTCAGCCAGTGTTAAGATACATGTTTTGTTCAGACTGACTCCTACTTTGGATGGCTAATAATGTTTATTGTGACCACAGAGTGTCAGGCTCAGCAAGGTTTGGCTAATTGGGACCAAAAAGCCAAACTATTTCAGCTATGTGCTGGGGAATGAATAAAGATCTTGGTGTGTCTAAAAGCTGAGCACAATTGTTTCACACCAGAGGCAGTTGATGCTTGGCAGTGCTTTCAAACAGCCAAGTGCCTGGATGTTAGCAGAGCACCAAAGGGAAAGGCACTGAAGAATAGGTTGCATAAATGTGTTAACAGACCTTGCTTTGCTTTACGGACTTGCTATAAGCCCCTGCCACATGTGGTTCCACCTGGTGAACTACACCTATCCACACACTTTGACAGCATGAGCTTGTACACCTTGGAGAAGAGGGCTGGAAACTAGAAGTGTATCCCTTTGAAGTAGAATTCATCAACAGGACTATGAGCGTGTACAAGCAAATGGGCTAGAGAGATAAATGTGCACATTCCAATGCAGCACACAAGGCTCACCCAGAAGCTCACGCAGGCTCTGCTGCCTAAGGCTGGCCAGATGCAAGGGGCTGCTCATTTCAATTCACGAAGGCTTCAGGGGCCATATTTGGATGTGAATTTGCTCCACAGCATATAATGTGTCATGATATAGTTTGGGTACTGCTTCCTTCTGGTGTGTTTTGGAATGCAACACTGATCTCCTATTTAGTTTAACAGTTGGTCTGGTCCTACACACAGCGTGCATGCTACTTTCAATGACTTTAATGTCTCAAACGTGATACTTTTTAAAGTTTTCCTACCTAAAGGTCTCCAAGCATGTAAACAGCATAACTTCATTAAAAATGTAATCATAGCCAAATGCAGTAGAAAAACCAACCAAAGACTTTTGAGTGAAGGAAAGGAGGTGAAAAAGGAAGAACAAATAAAGGTACATGCTGAAACATATTAAACTGAGGTTTCACACAGTCTTAGCAATTTAGAAGAACAAAGTATCAGATAGGTGTTTATCTCCAAATAGCACTTTTGAAGATTTACAAAAGACTCTCCAAAAAGTACTATTATTCAAGTGTTTGTTGCAACATAAAGTTGTCTTAAACATTGACAGCGGGAAGACAGGGATAAAACTAGTTTAAATAGAAAGTTCCCTGAAGGGCTAATCTTTCAAACAGAAACACAGAATACTTATTAATTTAAGGGGGGGGAAAAAAGCTGGTTTAGCATTGAAAGTTATTTGTATAATGCAAAGAGCAAAACACCAAACGGGTTGGATCCTGCAAAGTCTTACACGCATGCACAATGTGACTCCTTAATAATTCCCCTGATGCCTTTGTGTCTGTGCAGATGAAGGCAGGGATGAGCAGGGGGAGTTCGCACCTTGGTACCAGGCTCTAAGCACATGTACCCCCCTCACTAGCACTCAAGTAACAAGAGCTAAAACCGTGTGATCTGAGGACAAGAAATCTTAACTTCATTAAGTGCTTCTGTTACTGAAGCAGGACCAAGCCTGTTTCAAGGTGGGAGGAGTATGACCTTTAATCTGTTCAAGCAAGACAGAGGCCTCGCACCTCAAAAGATGCATTAACAGAAAAAGCACAAGTAATGCAAACGTCTGAACCTCTTGACACCCTTTTTCTCACCGAATAGAAGCATAAGGAGGAGAAAGTGTGTGTCTATGTAAGTACCCTTCATACAAAGAAAAAGCAATCTGTGCCTGTACTACGATCAATGGTCTTTTCGGCTAAGCATCCTGCAAATGAAACAGAAAAGGAATGCATTTACACATGGGGCTAAACAGCCTGAAAATGAAGCAGCACAGGTACACATTTGCGCATAGGGGCACTGATCCACTGGGGACCTTAAAGAGCTAACACAGTATTATGATGATAAATATTAAACTCCAAGAAGGTTTGACCCTGGTTCTGAAACACTCAGTAGGGCAGTTGCTAATTATTCCAAGGATCAATGTCTTATATTCTTGCATTTCCTCATTGAACTAGTCTATGCCAAATACAGTGTGAATTAGCAATCTATTTAAAGGTATCCCAGAAAGCACATGAACAGAAAACTAAGAAGGGGAGAACTCTGCCTTAAAAACTATTTCTGTCCTTCCTTCATTTTTCCTTTTGATGCTGACTCCTTTGGAGCAGGACCCATGTTTTTTCCCTTGGGGTTTTGATCAGTGCCTATTACAATACGTCAAATGAAGCCCTCAGACGTTAACCGCATTGCAAGAAGGACTTTTTGGCCATGAAAACAAAGCCAACATAACTCCTAGTTTGCCGTCTTTAATCACAGCTTCTCTGCATGCACTTTTTGTTTGTTTGCTTCCCTGAGCCGCCTTCCAGAGATGAGCAGTCAGCAAGAATCCAGCTGAACTATTTATATGAGGATTCGGTCCCTATACTCACAGACACCAAAAAATCCGCTTCCATTTCTTGTGTTTCACTTCTAATTTCTGCCTCTGTAATAAGCAAGTTCTTAACCCCAGGCTAAGCCACCTGGAGCTGATCCGTGTGCCTGCACCGAGCCCTCCACAGAAAGTTTCTTTGAAGCCAGAGAGGCATCCAGGTTATTTCCATATCTCTGTCTCTGACTCAGCAAAGCCGTTGGACATGTGCTTCAGCCTTACGGGACTTGGGGGCTTAAGTAGGTACTGAAGTGCTGGGCTGAATATGATGAAGTGTGGGTCTCTGAAGTGCCCTCCCACCGCATAGCCTAGTGCTGCAGCCTCAGTTTCCCCATGCTCAAAGGGGTCAGTCATTCATCACATGAACAGAATTATTATAGGAATTGTCTGCAGCATTTTGTTTCTGTATCAAAAAGGGGAAGAATTTAATTGATTTTTTTTTTCCCATAGTTTCTCAAAGAAATGTCAGGATTCCTTCGCAAAAAAAAAAAAAAAAAAAACAACAAAAAAAAAACAAAAAAAAAAACAAAAAAAAACACCCCTGTGCTGCAGAACTGATCCACATTTGCCTGCTGCCTAAGAGACAACTAAAATCAAGAATAAAAGAATTGTTTAGCGAATGTTGAATGTGTTATCAAGAAATAATACATCATTTCCAGCATAAACAGCACTGAACTGCAATGGAGTATTTCAAGTTGGACTTGACTGGTGGTGCTTGGATTGTTTTATATTATGAAGTCAAACACTGGGGGGTTAAACCCAAAACAGAAATCAATATATTTTAATTTTTTTTAAAGCTTTCTTATCTGAATTGAGGCAAACTTCATTTATATATACATATATATATGTACGCACACATATATATGTGCACACACAAAATAAAAGAGCTTTTAGCCAAGTCCCGCATGCGTTGGAGCATTCAATATAAACTAAACCACAAGCAGAGATTTGAGGCCCGATTCTGCATCACAGAAATTGATCGGTGTTTTGCAATCAATGCTCTTGTGCACAGATTCAAAATCTCAGAGCGCTGTTTGCAAACAGTGTGAAAAGATTAACACCGAGTATTTCTTGAAGAAAATAAATAATAATAATAAAGAAAAAGTAAAGAAAATAAAAGAAATCCCAGCAATAAAATCTACAAACCTTGCAGGGAGCGGAGGGTCAGCTTTTCCAGCCACTAGCCAGGAAGACCTGTGGTAGGCATATCTATATCTTTTATTGTCCACAGGAACTATATCCATTAACACAATGTACTTGGCTTCAGGATCCACTCCCGAGAAGGAAACCCTGATGGTAGGGAACATCCTCCTGAAATAAAGGCAAATCAGAAAATAAATAGGTGATGGAGAAGAGAAATAAAAGAGCTTCTGACAGTAAGAATTCTATTTAAACCACGTATGATAAAAATAAAACATCTATTGATTGTGCTTCAGCATAGTAGAAATTAAATCCTGTGTGTACCTCTAATGAGGACAGGAAAAAAAACAAAAAACAAAACAGCTTGAAATCGGAATGATTTTTTTTGGAAGCAAAAAAATGGCAAAAATTAAAGAGGAAAAATGTACTTTTTGCCTGTTAGTTAAAAGTACACAACGATTTCAGAAAATACTTGTACCGAAGGTACATAAGTCCTTAGAAAGGTGAATTTTTTTAATGGGATCCACACAGTGTTAGGGAAATAGTGCAGAAACCATTACCGTTCAGCGTCTCCCGTAGTTTAGATGCGTGTTTACGATTATTTCCGAGAGGAATTTTGAAAACCTAAAAACTTCCTTTACTTCCATTTCGACAAAACGCGGTTTTAAACTGCCAGGTTGTGCCGTCGACCCGAAATAGTCCAATAACTTTTAAAGCACTTTCAATTTTTCAACTTCAAATTGCAGATTTTATGTGTGCTTTTAAAATACTTAGCACACACGCTGGTAAAAAAACACAACCGTCGGGGAACTGCGTTAATAACGAGTAACTATGCGGGTTACAAAACCCGACAAGCCACTCGGCTCTTCCGGACTGCGATGGACTCATCCAAAAGGCTTTACGGAAGAAACGGACGAGGAAGCCTGGGATTCTCTTGCAACGGAGAGAAAAGAAAACCGAAGCAAACCAAGCCCTTTCCGAGTTCGTTCCCCACCACCCCGCGTTTCTCCGTGTCTGTACCAACCCTTAGCCCATCCGTGCTGCTCTCCCAAAATAAGAACTGGGGGGATTTGTTTAATTTCCCTTTATTTCCCTCTGCCCAAAGGCACTGTATGGAGGCTGCCCGCAGGGATGCCGGGGCTGCCCAGCCTTACCTCCCGGACTTTGTGATGATCATCTCGGTACCCAGTTCGTGAAACTTGTCCCAGAGCTCTTTGGTCTCCAGGCTGCAGGAGATTTTGGCCATCTCCTCGCTGGGAATGATGGGCGTGGTGGGGATGAGGGGTTCGGTGCACAGGGATGAAGGGCTGGTGCTAAAATCCCCGTGAGGGTCCAGGCTGGATAAGTCACTCAAAGGCTGGGCGCAAGAGGATTTCTCAACGAATTGTTCTGCAGGATTTCAGGGGGAAAAAAGAGAAGAAGAGAGACACGATTCAGTCAAGACGGGGGGAGGAACCGCTGAGAGAAACTATGTAAAAATACAATTAAATCAAAAGGCGTTTCTGGTTCAGCTACCCCCTCTGACCCCGCACAGCCACGCTGTTTCTAAGGCGCCTGCTCATCAGTTGAGGGTAGAGCTGATGATTTTCGGGCATGAGCTTTGGGAAAACCTTGGGGAGCGCCTCAGTCCCCGCCGCATTCCGCCCGGCTGCTGCCGGCTCCGCGGGCGCGGAGGGGTCAGGACGGGATTCCCTCTTTGCCAGCCGAGGGTTTCCATGGAAAAGTCACTAATTCTCATTCAAACGGGAGCGCTCGGCTCCGAGGGTCTCGCTGGCGGCTGCTCCTCAGTTGCACCGCTGGCAGAGAGCGTAACTCGGAAGGAGCCTTGGAGCGGTAGCGCTTCCTCCGCGGGGAAGCGAGCTCCTAACGCTAACTCACCCTCCCGGAAAGCCGGCTCTGCCGTTGCCTCCCAGCAGGATTGCTGAGGCTCAACACACTCCCTTAGAGAAAGGGGCTCCGGGGAGGGGAGCTGCGTGCCGCCGCGCACCCTGCGCGGGGGCGCTGGCCCCGCGGGTGCGGAAGCTGCCGCAGGCGTTAGCTCCCTCCGGAGCTTCTTCCCTCCCCTCCCCAAGCTCCGGGAGGCTTCAGGGGCTCTGAGGAGAAGGAGAGGAGGGCACAGGCGTCTGCCCGTCAGCGGGATGCGGCGGCGGATCTGCAGCCTGGCCCCTCCGCCGGGGGATTTCGGCCAAATCTCCGGGCAGTCGTTTCCCTTCGATTCCCAATTCAGTGGCGCGGAGGAACGAGTTAAAAACATGATTGAAAAGTTAACGGAACGGGCGATTTCAGAAAACAAGGAAGGTAAACGTAGAAGAGCAGCTACGGTTAAGACAAGACCGTGTGAGTGTATCAAACGGGAAATACTACAACATTCCCGGCCTGCGTTATCGCCTAGTCTAAAAAGTAAAGTTCACAATGAACCCCTGGACTACGTGAAGCTGTCGAGCCCGTTGATGAGGAGGAGCAGCCACCGAGAGCGCTGCCTTCTCCGAATTCCTGTAACATCGAGTGTTATCTTCTTCATTGGCGCCCTAGAAGCTTAACACTTTTTTTTCTTGTAGCAGTATTTTCCTGCGAACTCTGGGATAGGTGCAAGGACCGCAGGAATCTGGGGGCAGGAGGAGAAGAAGCTAATAATGAGGGGGCTTTAAAGCCTTCGAGAATCTGAATCGAGGAGAGCGAATAAAAGCAAAGTCGCTTCCCCGAAAATCGTCAGCAATTACCAGGAAAAGCCTTCCGGACGCTGTAGAGTAAAACAGCTTGTATGAGCCTACAGCGAGTGGCTGTGGAGAGAGGGGATTTTCAGGTCTACGTACAAGTTTTACTACCCCTTATAAGCCTGGGCACGATAGCGGAGATTCTCTTAGATGGCTTCAAAACCATAGCTTGTTTGCTATAACTATGAAGAGGTTCGCTTGATGGCAACGAAGGGAGATGTAACTACCTCGGGGCGTGGGTAGTTCTAAGAATGGCGAAACAGGGTAAGTGACAGAAGTGATTTAAGCTAGAGGAATTTCGGAGCCGGTTTATGCTATAGGAGCCGGTTTATGCTATAAGCAGCCTTGCCTAAGAAGGGCGGTGAGTACACGAGGAGGCTTCTCAGGGTTTCGCGGCAGAGCTTTGACTTCTGCAAGGGGAAACCGGCTGCAGGGCTTTAAGGGGGTGGGCAGACGGACGGACGTAGAGAAGGGAGCTCCGCGCCCCACGGACATCAGTGACCGCCCCAGTCCCCACTCACCCAGCGGCTTGATGGTGCTCTCGGAAGACTCCTTGTCCTTGGAGCTGCCACTGGACATGAGGGCTGCGATGGAGAAGGCGTTGGCCCGGGAGGAGAGCTGCGGCTTGGGGGGCGGCGTGTACTCCATGGCCACCCACCGGAGAAGCGGCTGGGCACGGGGCGGGCGGGATGGAGTACCGGGGACAGCGGAGCCGGGATACCGGGCGAAAGGAAAGCGCTCTGTGCCGAGCGCTGCGCGCTCCCCAGCCTTAACGCGGGGCCGCGGAGATCCTATCGGCCGGCGGCCAATCGGCGGCGGGACACGTCAAGGGCCCCGGCCCGGCCGCGGAGGGGGGAGGAGGAGGGCGGAGGAAGAGGAGGAAAATAAGGAGGAAGAAGAGGACTGAAGGGCTGTGCCCGCCCGCGGGGTGGGCAGGGGGTGGCTGGCTCCCGCCGCCGCTCCGCCCTCGGGCAACCCAGTCCCGCTGCCCACCGAGCCACCCCCCGGCTGCCGCTCGGGGTGAGCTCCCCTCTCCTAGGAGCCCTTTAAGGGAGGGGATGCAGGCCGGGGATGCTCCGAGAAGATCCCGAGGCTATGCACTTTGTCGACACAAGAATCAGTAGAGAGATGGTTGAGAGGAGGAAGAGATTGGTTTGGGGTATATTTTCTATTTTTCTTTAAATTTATATTTTATTTTATTTTAATTTTTATTTTATATTTTATTTTATTTCATTTTACGCACTCAGGTGTGTATCAATTTTCTACTTTACCTTCAAGTTGTAAAAGACCACAACTCTTAAAGCAACCGTTTTTGTCACTTTCTGCCTTTTGCTACAGAAGGTTCCCTAAGGCTGATCGTACACTTGGTTTTCCCGCACCTGGAACCCAAATATTGTCATCCCAAACAGCTCTACTTGCCCCGGCCAGACCCTTGCCGTCCCAGATTGCCCGCTTCTCTGCAACCCCGTTTCATATCGGCTTCACCAAAGTAGGTGGTATCGATCAAGTACGTAAGACAGAGAAGAAACTCAGAACGGGCTGATGATACCAACGAGCAGGTTATTCCAAGGCAGTGATTTAAGTAAGTTGCTCTCCAGGACTCTAGTAAACATATCATGTAAGCATCCTCCAGTTAATAATAAATAAAAATGCGAGTAATTTAACTACAGTCCTTTAAATAAAAAGAGGACTGAAAATACTTGCTCGCTAAAACGACTCAAGAGGACACGCAAATTTGTTCAGTAAATTTCCAACTTCTAATCCTAGAACCTGAATTTAATACTCAGGCTTGTGCCGAGAGACACAAGGACTACCCTCAGCCAGGGATAGATAGATCTGTGCCCCTCCTATTCCTGCTGAACTTAATTGATTAATGAATACGGGGAAACAATTATTCGAGTAACCCACTTACAGCCAGTGAAGGGGGCAACGTGAAATAGCGCCTTATCGCTTTGAAATGAGGGAGAATCAGCGGCAGTTTGTCCTTTTATTAACGGAATTCGCTAATACATAGATTACACAGAATAGAAAATATGGATAGAATAGAAATATAGATATTCTATCACAAACAGGGTATTCAGGAGCGCCTGACGCTTTTGACGGAGGGCTGAGGACTCCAGTGTGGCCCACAGTGAGGTCTGGGAGCCCGGTCCCACCTAAAGCATGAACAGTGGAGGATCCCCTCCAGCCCCCGCTGCAGCGGCCAGGTCAACCCTCTGAGCATCGCCTCGACCATAGCGAAACCGCGACCGAGCGACTGTCCCGACATCAACCCGAAGAACACAAACAAACAAACAAACAGCTCCGAGAATGCTTTTCCGCTTCACTCCTAGGGACATTCCTTCTTTTTACAGCCCTGGTTCCCCGCTCCTGGGGGCTCCCGGCCCTACGCTTGCTTGGCCCTTACCTGGAAAACAGGGTCCAGCCTGCCTGAAAAGAAAGACAAGGGAGGGGTGCGAATAGCCTGAGGAGTTCTCTTCACCGTTCCGGTGGTGGTGGGGGATGCCTCAGTCCCCTTTAGTCTCCTACCTCCTCTATGCGCCTCGCAAACAAGGATAAAAAAGCCAAGATTCTGTCAAAGTAACAGCGCGGATTCTGAAAAAAAAAACACCCAAACAAACAAACCAAAAACCCCAAGACCAAACAACCCACCAGAACTCTCCCTTTTCCCCTTGCTTCTGTCCGTTCCCTAGCAGCCAGGTGGTAACATACCTGTCCCTGGCAGGGGCTGCCCGCGGCCCGTCGGGGCTCAGGGGAGGGATGGATATGTCGGTCGTGACCGCTCCTGGCTGGAAAACACCGACGTGCAGGATCGGAGCCCTTTCTGCTGTGCCTCGTCGCTGGATTTCCAGCCCCGTGGGGTGGACCTACGCTGCCTGCAGCTCGGGGAGAAGGACCCGGACCTGGCCCCGGCGGGAACAAGCGGGAAGCGGGGGGAGCGGCTCGGCGGACGAGGTGAGACAGGGGCAGGGGGCTGCTGTCCTGCGAGGGGGACCGGCCTTGGGAGCTTGCGGGTCCCTCCTCGTACCTCGGAAATCGAAAACCCGGTGTGGACAGAAACCAGGAGCTTTATTATTTTATTTTATTTTATTTTATTTTATTTTATTTTATTAATTTCATTTTATACGAGATCCGTCCCCATAGGATGGCTCTTCTTTATTCATCGGAGCCGCGCAATTTTTCGCTCTATCCCACGAGAATCTTTTCTTTCCTTAGTTTTCCCCTCGCTTCGCCTCCGATAAGCAAAAGAGCCTTGTCTAGACATCCAGAGCACCCCTTTCCCAGCCCCAGGGGCAATGAACGGGGCTCGGCTCCGGCAGCCTAATCCCCGCTGCGGCTCCGTCCGCCGCCGCCCGCGGACCCCGGGTGGGAAAGGGAAGAGACGCCGGCTGCCCTGGGCCGCCACTCCGGGGATGGGGGGGCTTCCAGAGACGGGGGACCCCAATGCTCTTGGTCACCCTCTGCTTTCCCATTAATTAACGTAATTAATAAACCCCTGCGCGCCCTTCCCGGGGGATGGAGCCAGAGCAGCCGGTCCCCGCCGAGACGGTGCCGGAGTGGCTGTCACCGCTGCATCGAGCCCGCTTCCGAGAGCAGAGTTACAAGCCCTGCTGGCCCCGAGCAGGGCGCTTGCCTTGGATGAACCCGTTCCAATAAAATCCTTCGTTATTTCTTTATCCGTATACAAAGAACACGCCATTCACACGGCAGAGTTTGTTTTCTATCTAGCAAATCCGTGTGTTTGTCTCTAGCGTCCGTCTGGTAGGGCAGAGCCATGTCATTAGGCTTAATTCTGCTTTCAAAATACCGTGTTTTTTCACCCTCCTTTGCGTGAAAAGCTCCTCACTGTCCAAAAAGCAGCGTGCGGGGCATCACTGAGGAGAAGTGCCGCACGTCCCGTTGCGCTCGTTCCTTTACCAGCTTTAATCAGGGTTAAATCTCGGTTTCACCGTCAGGTTTCAAACAGGGATCCTGCAGCACCTTTCCAAAACGTCTCTCTGCTCCCTGACAAGCAACGGGAAAATCCTAATCCCATGAAAACTATGGACGCCGCTTCCTCCTGGCCCAAACCACTGCAGGAAGGAGACACGAGGGACAGAAACCTGCTGAAACCCGCCTAGAAGCTTGCCCTCCCGCCGATGATTTCAGGTGAGCCTTTTCTTGGGTGACAGGAGCTCACACCGTGCTCTCTTTTGCGCGGCCGCGCAGCGGTTCTGCGTGCGGAAAAAAAGGGGCGCAGAGCCCGCGGGGATCAAGCGCTGATTTTAAGCCAGTTTCGCGCAGTGATGGAGGGGCCACCACTCTTTCATATATATAGAAATACATATCTATATCTATATGCAATTTCCCTCTTCCTCCCTAACTCCCCCATCTCCCCTCTGGAGCCATCGCCTGTGCAGCAGGCGAGATCCCCCCGCTTTAACTAGGAGCCCGAGGGTGAGGATGCTGCTGCCGGCCCCTCACCGCTGCCTTCCTGCCTTGACTGCTCCCGGCCCGGTGCTACCAGGAGCCGGTGCCCGACCCTTCATCCCGCACCGCGGGACAGCCTGCGGGGCTGCTTTTGCCTTGACGGCATTCCCGCCTCGGGAGGAGAGGAGTTAAATCTTTTTCTGCTTCTTTTTCTGTCTTTCTTTATGTTTTTTTTCTCCTTCCCAGTAGCTGAAACTCGCTTGTCCGAAAGAATCGGGTTTATTCCCTCGGTCAGGGTCTCCAGAGCGCCCGTTCATGTCTTGCGAGCACATCGCGACTTTGCAAAGCGAAGCCCACAGGGCTCCCCGGCTCCGGCTCTGCTTATTGCAACCCTACAAGATTATCAGCTCTGCTTTCAGGCTCTTTTTTCCTTTCCACTCCTCTGCTGCACATAATTACATAGCTCTCTCCGCCGGGTTCACCCTCCCTATGCTCCCCGGTTTCGGAGTAAGCCCCGTTCCCACCGCTATTCCTGCTGCGGGGTAGCTCCATACCCCTTCCCGCGCTCTTCCCGCAGGAAAAGGAGGAGCCCAGGTACCCCAGATCCAATTTCCCGACAAAACCATCTCAATGTCACCTACGCCGAGAAGGCGGCTTATTGGGGCAAAAAAGCGAGGCGTTTTAAACCCATTAGGCATCTCCCAGATGCAAATCCAATGGTGGGAAGAGAAAGGCTCTATTAAGACCCGAGGGCTGGCGATTAGATTATAGTCCAATTGCCAGTGGATAATGTGCTAAAAGCTTTCCCACTTAGTGTAACTCCTCGCTGAAAATTATTCACACTTTGCAGGCTGCTGCACTCCTGAACGGGAGACATCTTTGTCCATAGACAGCACAAACAGGAATAGCTCAACATGGACACACGGACAGAAAGACACAGGCTCGGGAGGTCTCACAGCCAGAGGCATCATTAAACACATCCATCCTGATCCAAAGTCATACAGCAGATCTGCTCCTGGTGCATGTACACACTGCTCAAGAGTGTGAGTATCGATGGATTCATGGGTGCACTGTTCCAAAGGGCAATACCATGTATACACACATCGTCACGTCAGCTGGACATGATTCGACATTAACACCCCTTCCATGTGCAGAAAATACAGTGTATTTTCCATATAAACCTCAAGTTCACACTTAATGGGAGCAATGACATTTTTTGTTTAAAAAAATCCTGTTTTGGTTACTCTGCAGGTTTTATTTTGTTGGTTTAAACCCATCACTGAAAGCTGATGAACTTTCCCCTAAGGATTTGTACTCCTAAATCTCTGTAGCTATAATCTGAAGCACTACCAAGACCAGTGCAAGACTCCAGACGTGATCGTTTCCTTCAAATACTGCAAAATCTCTTTATGTTTGAGGATTCCCCACTCAGAAAGCTGCCCCCATGCAGTGAGGGATCTTTGCCCCCTTCCCCATCACATTCACCAGAAGTCATGATCCTTTTCTTTTTATAAGATTTTGAGATTATTATTATTTGTTAGTTAATTAACACACAAGCTTGTCTTGCTCAACTTTCCCAACATCATTTACGTGAAAGCCAAAGCAAAATAAGTAATCCCCAACCAGCACGCAGAATGACCAAAACCCATGCCATGCACCTGGTGCCTGCAGTCACCAAGCACTTGCTTTGGAATGTGGGGTTTAAAATAACAGCCAGTGGTGATCTTCAACGTTCTGGTTTTATACATCTATTATGTGCTCATTTTCAAACCAAGGTACTCTTCCACCTGTTTTGCAGAGGTAGAAGAAATATGCATTGAATTAACTGGCAGAACTAAGCAGAAAGGCTGGCGTGTTGGATGGATGAAGAGAGGCAGAAAAGCTCCTTCATTGGTCTTAAAAAAGAATCAGAGAATATAAAAGTTTCTGTTCACATTCCAGCTACTTCATTGGAGGGGACTGTGTGTCAGTGGCTGGCAAAAGGAGCTGTTTGCCTGGTTTCTTCACACAAAAAGCACTTTCAACTTCATTAACACAAAGCATTTTAGAACGCTTTTCCAAATTTTGTAAAACATAAAATGTGAGTTGCTTACTTAATGGATGGGAATATTATTCAACATGAAAATGATGTGTGTGCAGGGATACATATCTATCCACATAGCCTCGCAGTACCACACACTTACACTTGCCCAGTGGTGATTTTCTTAGTTGCCTTCCATAAATCAACACAAGCAACCCGCAGTCTGCCAGAGCAGAAGATTTACTGTCAGCCTAAACCACTGCTTCGGACCGAAGGTTTAGTGGAAAACAAGATTTCTGTATTTCAGTGCTCACTTTAAAATTTGACTTCCAACTTGAGGATGGAAGTCAAGATGCAGTTCCTGGTGGACTGCAGATTGCAATGGCTCCTTCTCCTTTCATCAGATATAGAGGTCCTTCCAAAGTTTTGGGCTTGCAGTTTCCAGGAGAGCTGTTCCTGCAATCATTTGTTGGTTGAAGCAAATCTCTGGCTACTGAGTGAGTGGGATTGTGCAGTGGGACTGCTTGGCAAATGTACCTGAGCTCCTGAAACAATATTGTATTATTTTATTGTGTCTCTGTGGTTGATCTTTTGAGTGAATCTGTTTTAATTTAACTTTCTTTCAAGTCTTCTTGACTTTTTCCATATTTCATATACAATTTTAAAAAGTACTTAATAAATCAGAACTTTTGAGCTTTATCACACGATTAGAATATAAATAGGTGGTTTGTTTGCCATTTAAAAGTTTCAAAATTGCATATCTAAAAGATGTTACTAAACAATAAGTTGCCCATTTAAAGTATTTAGAACAAATTCAGCTACATAAAAATGTCTCAAGAAGCCTCTTTAGGTTTAAAGTATAATGAGCTTTTACACAGCACTCAGTCTGAAGATGATCACGTGCATTATGAGAAAGGGCAATTCTTTTCCCCTCAAATTTTGCAGGCCTTGGATTAGTAGGAGAATTTCAGAGTTGCCTGTAATGGCGATATGAAAATAGGGATAGCGGGAAGCGTGGGGAAGGATGGAAACCTCAAGGACTAAGAAAAAACATTTTCTGGCAAATGCTAAAACTTTTTTGGGTTTTTTTGTAATTTCATTTTAAATAGAAGAATCTCTGGTTTTGGGTCTCCAGTTTGAGATGTCCTGGGTGTTACTTAATTCATCTAGATTTATAGTTCCTTGACACTTCTTTTGTTGTGTCCAATGTTTTGTCCCAAAATATCCAAAGCTAAGAACCTAAAATTAGAGGCTGCCTTTGAAACTGCTGACCTCTGCATATTTTCCCTCTGTGAGCATACAGCAGTAGGAATACGCCCAAAGACAGCGAGTTTTGCTTTGAGGGCCGAGGGTAGAAAGAATTAAAGGAAGACTATCAGCTGTTTTCCAAAAGCTTCAGTAGCGGATGCTGTTCCATTTTTGCTCAGTGATGCATCTATGTTTTGTATCCCACATCACAAGTAAAGGAAAATGGAAGTTTGAAAAAGAAAAGAAAAGAAAAAGCTAGTAAACAAGGAGATATAAGGTGAACAGAGAACAAAGATTTGACTTCAGGCCTGGTGAACTCGCAAAGTGAAAAGAAGCGTCGTGATTTACAGCTCTCCCAGATCATACAGAGCAGCTTGTGATAAAGCGCGTTATGTGGTCTGGGAGCAGCACTGCTGTCACCAAGAAACTGCTCTAGCAGCTTTCTGCTGTCTGAATCCTTACCAGCCACGACTGCAGAAACCTAGTGCTCACAGATAGGGCCATGTTGCCGGGTCCGTCAGGCACCACAGACAGGGCTGCCAGATACTTCTGGCTTATTTCCACACTGTAAGGATGGAGGGACAAGCATTCCCACACTGTGGCGTGGTGAAAGGCATTGCTTTTGCTTATTTTAACAGTATTAGGACAGGATTGGGGGTTTTCTGGTGTGAAAAGGATTTTTATTTTGTTTTTAAGCCTGCAATTTCCAAAGTATTCAGGATTAGGGCTTGGAAAACACATTTCAGTACCCATAACATAGCAGTGATTTATCTGGCAACAGCTAAACTTGCAGAGGGAAACTAAGCTTATTTGAAACAACATGGTCATAAATAACCCCGGGGAAAGCAGTTCACAAGTCTGAGTAATTCCCAGCATGTACTTTCCTGGGAGGCTGGCACCGAAAGGGTTTTCATTGCAGTTGTGTGAAGACAAGCGTACGAGCTAAGCGCTTCCTGCCCTGCCTGTAGAAGAAGCCAGCTTGCTTCCATTATATATATCAAAGTGAGGAAACCAGTCCACCTGGAATTTGCACTGTAAAACATGGCTAAAAGCCAAGTAAGTTGCCATAATCTTGCAGGCAATCGGAGGTGAAAATCTGGTCCCTTTAAAGTTAACAGTTCATTTAGAGTGGATCAGAGAAGAACCTGAGCCAACACTTCAGTTAAACCTTACCAAGCCTCTCAGGGAGTTTTTGGCTGGTATAAGAGCTTAACTTGTTGACTGTAGCACAGTATTAGTGGTAAATCTTAAAGCTTTCAGCAGTAATGACTGCGGTAATGAAAATACAAATCAATTAGGCTTCTGGGTGACACAGGAATTAACATTTCCCTATGGCAAACATGAGATTATAGCAATTTATATTTAATAAAATCAAATATGCAGTTCTTGCTAATGAAGAACATTTATAATCTTGTAGTGCTCAAATTTGTTAATTTAAAATTAACAGATGAGTGTAAAATTAATAAATGAGAACAAATAAAATCTTAGGCTCAAGTGTTCTTGCAGGATACGAAGTTGGACTGGGCTTTATGAGGTGCAGGAAAGGTTTACAATATTTGCCAAACTTGCGACTGTTGTTTCTGTGAAACACAAATGCAAATAACATATAGCTAATAGAATATGTCCCATAGAATATGGGACAAGAAGATGCTTGTCTTCATGCCGCTGAAAACCCTTTTGGTGCCAGTCTCCCATTGAATAGTAGAATATTACCTTGCTGCACATGTTGAGTGAATAACCAATAAATATAACCATAAGAATAGTTTATAAATGCATATAAATCATGCAAATTTGGTGCCCTAGGGATAAAAACAATGGGAAGTAAAGAGGTGTGAAAATAGGTCATTTCTGCCAAATAGAGACAATACTTATCCTAAGATTCTTATTTCTCTATAGCAGAGAAATCCCTGTTCCTAGGCTTTTGTTTTGGCAATTCTTTGTTACACAAGGACCGAACTACATTTGCAACATCATCTCTTGGCCCAGCATTAGGAAGCTAAATGGGAGCTTTCAAATTTAAAGACTGCTGGGAAGAAGGGATTCCTCTTGTGCAAAGCAACCACCAGAAGAGGAAGACCCAACCCTCCTGCCACCACAGCCTTCAAGGAGGCTGGCAAGGTCTTTGGAGCAGGAATTGGCTTTTCTGTATGTCTATAGTTGCCCAATACAACTGAATCCCAACACAGTTGATGATCAGTAGCAAGGGCAGCCCTGAGTCAATGCTAGTAGTTGATTAGTTTCCTTGTCTTCACCCCTAGTCACTGCTGAGATCTAGGCTAAGCCTAGCACAGTTAAACCAGTGACTTATTTTGTCTCCATGGCAGCTTCTTAAATTTAGGGTTTAATACTTTCTCTTTTTCTCTTGAAGAGGTCTTTCTTTGATGAAGGGATTGATGAAAGTCAGCCTGAAGCCATAGACTGTAATTCCATCTACTCATTGAGTCATAATAAAAAAGAATATTTGTCAAATAATAAATATCTTCCATTAATTGAAATATTTTTCCATTAATGGAAAATATTATTTAAAATGCATTAGAATAATATATTTAAAGTTTTAAACATATTAACATATTTTCCATTGTTACTTTATGGCAAGTTAAGTATTTGACCAAGAGCTTAGGTCTCATACAAGTTGAAAAGTCCATGGCATAGCCCCTTTTTATATACTGAATACCATATTCATCTTTCTTTTACAGAAACTCTTGAGCAAGAATGGAGTACAGAACCCTCTTGTGCGCCTTTCCATTTCAAAGACAGCTGCTAAAGGACAATTCAAAAAATAATGTTTTTAATACATTATTCTTTCAAGCACCAGGAATGCTATAAGTTCTGGTGCTAAAACAAACCTTGTCTCTCAGGTTTGAAACACTTGGATGTAAGTGATCCTGTGGAAAGTGATATTTACCATCCTATGGTGCACAAAATACTGAAACTGTTCTCTGTGATAAGTGTGGATACCCTAAAAAAAGCCTAGAATAAATAAGAATTGAAAAGAAAATTCACTTTAGCCAACTAGAATAAATTGTATGGATTTACTAAGAGGATAGTAAAACTGAGGCTGGCACTGTAAAAGAAAGACAATGTTATACAGTAGGCTGTAACAGAGGTGAGGAGGGAGAAGCCTGGACATAATTTACTGAGTCCTTTGAAACAGGTATTTTATATCAAAAAGGAAAACCAAGGTTAATTCTGGCAAAATAAATGGACATATCTGACACCTGGTAACGGAAAGAAAATTAAGACCAAAGGGTTGAGAGAGAGAAGATTTGGTGCTAAGTCCCAGGGGTGGAAACACTTGCTGGGAATAAAAAAGTGCATTAAGCACAGCTGAACTTTTACAGCTGTGATGACAGCTTTGTACTTCAGGTGATGCCTCCACCCTTCCTTGGCAATGCCACATTTGCTCTCAATCAGTACAAGATGGTGACTAGAACATGAGACCAGAATTTACTAGTCCTAGACTCCAGCCCAGAATTGAACTGCTCTAAGTTCCTGCTTTGCTCTGCCCCAAAATGAGCACAAAGATGCCAGCCTGCTGTAGAAGAGGCTGCGGAGTCTGCTGATTAAAAGCTCCATATAGAGAGCTGGTGTTAGTACTGCTTATAAAACAAGGTACTTGTAAGACAGTTTGACTTGTAGATTCTGCTTGAGCTTTCACAATGGAGAATATAGAGTCTACTCTTAAAGCTGGCATTGCTACTCGCTAGCAGCCGATGACACCATCATATTCAATTAAGTCAGATTTCAGAGAGCTTTTCATATATTTTTGTTATCAAAGCAACCCATATTTGAACCCTTTGTTTCCTAAGTTCAGGTTCAAAGGGTTGTGAGCCTTTTGCACTGATGTGATCCTCAGGATTGAGAAGAGCACCTCTATGTTTAACATACACTCATGTTTTCAGCAAAAGAAAGGCCCTATGAAATCTGTCACTTAATATTTGCAACCTGCGTGGTATCCTTTTCTTCAGTTTGACAGGGGAGATTATGCCCACAAATAAACATTCCCAATAGTATATTTGGGCTCTTACCACTTGGCATCTGTCAAACAGCTTGCCATCAGCTTTCTAAAATTGACAGTTTCAGTAGATTTCTGCTAAATGTTGAAAAATAGTTTCTCTGACCTCTTCTCTATTGAGGATTCAGACACCAGCTGAGGCAGCTGTCCAGTTTGCAGTATGATATAAGAGAAGAGGAATTAACCCAACAGCAATTGAATTTGGAAATGTCTTTAGAGAAGCCACCGACTGCAGCAGGAAAAGGAGTATTACTTAGTTCTGCTGTCACTAAAATGGATGACATGTGCTAATCTACAGTGACCGATCCCTCTCTAATGTGTGACCTGAGCACTGGAAGACTGAATGGGTACAGACTACAGTCACAAGCACAGCACAATGGTCACCATTATTTTGCTGATCTTCTCTGCTAAAAACTGAGTATATACAGTTTTGAATAACATGTTAACCTTGGCATTTCTTGTCTGTTTCTAGACCATGCTCTTTTGCCTGGAAATTTGTGTCTGTTGTGCTTTCAATGGTGGTGGTGGTGGAATTACAGGAGCAGCAATCACTTGTCTCACTGACAGCACTGCAGATGGTCAAGATGGGGGCTGGAGAAGCAGATGCTGCACAGAGAGTGGGTTTCTAATGTATCCCTGCTGCTTACCTTGTTTTTCTTACATGGACACCAGTGTGCATTCTTAAATCTGTATCATGCTGAAGGCTGGAGGACCAACTGTCATAGGGATGAGAGAGCTTCCACAGAAAACCAAGAACCAACTTTTGAGTGCATCTGAAGTGCATGAGTGAGAACTCCAGGGGCTACAGGGGTAGAGAAGAGAGGCTGTACACATGCAGCAAGAGAGGAAGGGTTAGCCCTTCGGAAAAGCACCTTCCTTATTCCTATCTGAGTTTTAAACCAAAAGAATTTTCAGTTTATTCAGGCATTGCCTATCTCATCTGAATGTGAGCTCATGGCCATCACCAGCAGCCTGCCTCCTTGACATCTGTAACTCACTTGGGTTCTCATTTCACTTCTATTTATTTTAGAGAGAAGCAATTTCTGCTGTCAAATGCCAGCCCTTTCACAGGGCACAGAAGTTGTGATGTAAAGTTGAAACATCATCACATTCAACCCCAGATCCAGAGGAGTTAAACAGTGCTCATCCTGCGATGTTCTTCCTGTGGCGTGTCACCAGTCTACATTCTTAAGCCACTGTTTAGCTGGATCTTTGCTAACACTCAGAGTTACTGGTGAGCTTAGCTCAGCTATCCACAGGAGACATGCCATACATGATCTAGCAAAGATGGGGTCATTTCAACAGCTAACCATACTCCTGAACTGAGCTCTCAGTATCTCAAAATAATCTCTCCTCAGAGCCATAAATCAAGGGGGAGGATTGCAACAAACTTGTGTAGCCAGACTAAGAGAGAATTATACTGATAGGCTGTTCGTAACCCAGCCACTTTTTCTTTGTAGACTCATACGATCGACACCAGAGGCTGTGGTTCCTCACCAGGCTCTTTACCTAGGTCCTTGCAACATGTCCATCATTTTTACCTCTGAGCCTCTGTTTATTAACAGGTAGTGGGGACAAGAAACTTACTTATCCTCATCTGTCTCTAGTAAAGAAGAAGCAGGCCTGACCAAAGTATTGGTTCTTTGAATCTCCTAGGGAGTGAGGGGTGGAGGGGAAAGGAAGGGACTTGACAGACATAATAGAGTTGATGAAACTTGAGGACACTGGTGCAGGCTTTTCCTGTGAAAGGAAAGACTTCATAGCTGGCTCTGCATATGGAACCCAGATTTTACAAAAGTTGGGTTCCCTTCTTAAGAAGGGAGACAGAAACCAGATTTACTATCTGTTCAACAGACTTTATATTAATGTGCCATGCTGATACCAAATAGCTTTAGATGTGTCTAGGTGTGGTTCTGTTTGAAGGCTATGGTAAAGCTCCTAACAAGCTTGTTTAGTCATCCAAGTGCCAGGGACTGAAGAGGTTTATGCTGTTATATATGAGATAGCAGCACATACAGCACAGCCAAAGTTACTTTTACCCCCTCTGGTATGATTTGAATTTACAGAAGTTTATAACAAATGAAACAATCACATAAACTTGTGTAATCAAAGCAAGGAAGAACATGTCAGATCTCACAAAACTCTTTGTGCTGGGAACACAAAGCCAATTCCTAGGCTTGAGGAACAAGACTACTAATACACCTACCTCACCTGCGGTTTACTGAGGACCAGGCTGTTCCTCTATGATGCTATGGAGCAGGCAGTACATGCAAATTTAGGTCCAATTTCTCAGCTGCAGGGGACATAAAGAAATACTTTGTGTAAAGTAAAAGAATCTATGAAGGCTGTTCACCCATAAATTTATGTCTTGTGATAAAGTTTGCTATGTAAATACTTATCTAATAAGAAAGAGAACCAAATTATGCTGTAATTCTTCCATCAACGGAGGTATAAAGAGAATCTCTGCCTCCTATATTAGTCTGTCTATATTCATAAAACAAGTATACATTTAATATCATTGATATTCCATCCCTATTTACAAATTAAATTGAAATTAGCCAATTAGCTCAGAAAGTCTGTTGGAGAAGGGGGTAGGAAGGACAGACAGATTTGTTTCAGCCTTGTTTCTTTAAGGAAGCCAGTTTTAAGAAACAGGCAACAAGCCTAGTTCCCTCATGGCAATATCACAACAAGGAAGCATATCTGGTTTGTGTTATACAAACAAAGACAGTGCTTTGGGGTCAAAAACTCTGGGAGAGACATTAAGATGCCTTGCAAACTTCAGTGTTGAAGTTCCTGTAGGTGAATCATTAGATGAGACCTCCCTCAGCTGAGAGAGATACTGAAAGCAAATTGCATAGTGTCCACATCAGGTGAGTGTCAGAAGAAGCAAAAGGCCCCTCAAACAGGCCAAGGGGAAAGATCCCGATTGCTACGTCCCTGTTGTTTTGTATCCTACACTTGTGGAGAGGAAAACAAGCAGCATTCATAAGGAGAGAGCACAATGCTTTGGGAGCTTTCCCTGCTCTTTGTAGCTTGACCAGCATCTGGTTTACAAAAAAAAAAAAAAAGATAATGAAATACTGTAGATGTGGGAATACTTTGCCCTTGGCAACTGTGTGGAAACCCATATAAGTTATCTAAGATGTCAGCAGATTGTTAGCAGCAGACGTGACCCCAGTTGGGTGGGTACCACGTCTATGCAGAAGTACAGTGGTATGGAGAGGAACATAATGAGAACCAGGCTGAGCTGCAGCATGGCTCACATCGAGAAAGGCTTTCTTTGCAGTCACTGTGATGTGTCAAGGAAGTGGAGCCTTTTGTGAGTCAGCAGCAGCAGCACTGCTAGTACTCCCTCAGAGGGACACTGCCAAAATGGCTAACAGAGCTGAACAGGATGAAAAAGACACTATTATATCATCCAAAGCCTCCCCATGCGAATGATAGGGAGGGTTGACTCGCTCTCTGGGGTCAGATGTAGCTTTAGAGCATTTGGGAACTGAATCTGCTGTTTCTTATCCTCCTCTTGGAAGTTCTCAGGGCTTTACAGAGCAGCAAATGCTGTAATACACTGAGTGAGGAGGGCAAGCAGAAAAGTAAGGATAGCTTTGGACAACTAGCCTGTTAGTTAAAGTACTGCTTGCAGGGCTGGGGGAACTGCAGAAAGAGCCTCAGGGAACCAGTTACTGGTTCATCACCGTATGACATGCATCTTTGACATGTAACGTACTACAGTCCCACTGTTCTCTTTTTCCCTCAGTTCTTGTCCATGGCTATGTGTATGATAGACTTGGCACTGTGGCTGTTTCTATACATTTGTGCTCTAACGGCAGTAGATTTTGGCAGTGTTCATTAGTGCTAGTTCATTAGCGGGCCCTGTGCCCAATCCAGTGCTGTGCATTGCATTGCTGAAGCATCAGCAGCATGAAGGAAGGATGATGAGAGCTAGAAGTTGGACATACGTTGGGTACTGCTCATACTTTTTCAGAGTGCCATGTAAAATTGTATAATTTCAGGGCAATGTACACACAATTCTTCTTTTGACAACTGTTTCAGAGAGATGATGCTGGTATTAGCCAGCTCATGCCATTGAACTGTGCTGGAAGCTAATATACTGGTTGAACAATAGTATTAGGCAAATATTCATATAACAAGAGCAGGAGGGGAAATGCTATTAATAAGCCATGAATATTCACCTGAGGAAAAATGATAAATCTCTTGATCTTCCTACTACTTGTACGAAGGACTTGCTAATGCAAAAGTCAATGGTGTTTTGTCAGGTATATGCAAAAACTGAATAGTATGGTGCCTTCTGTAAAGCAGCCATGTAGGAAGGGATGCCCAAGAAGTCCATGAGAGAAGGACTTTGTGTTTCCAGCACCCCCAGAATACAGTGACATTCAGCTGAGCTTGGACCATGCAGATGATCACTGAAACCTGCAGTGTACTGTAGCTGTTGATTCTCTTTCTTGGGAGCTGAAAAGAGATTGGTGAGAAAGCATTTTTATTGTTCATTTCTTAAAATCAGCTCCAGGTAAGCAAGGCAGAGGACAAGGCTGGCACCCTGTAAGAACACACCATGCCAAAGACAAAGGAAGATAACAAAAACGGACTCCAGCAAAACAGCTACATTATCCCTCAGCACCACTCTTCAGAGAAAGTGTGCCACCAAGTGTCTACTCAAACACAAGCTGCTAAGAACACCAGGCATCTGATTGCAGTTAATTAATACACGGAAAATCCGCATGAAGAAAGCAAAGAGCGCTCATCTCAATACTAGAGAGATGCAGCTTCACTGGCAAGCATATGGCATTGCTTCTGTATCACTCAGCGTATCAGGAAAATCATTCTGATACATGGGGAAACAAAGATTTCAGCTGCAGAGTCTCCTGGTCATCTCTGCTTAGGTGCAATGGTGTTCCTCATGAAACCTGTGCTTAGCTCAAGCTACAGCTGCCAGTGCATTATAGGATTAATAGTATTAACAGTATTATATAGCATTAATACTATTAACAACAGTAAGCAATGATGAAAAGGCATTTTATCACACTTTTCAGTGGTGTAACTCCAGTGCTTTGTAAGTATATTGTGATAGGTAGGAAACAAAGAACTACACAACTTGTTTCAGCTTTGTCCCCTGAAGTACCAGAAGGTAAATGATAGGAAACACATTCACACCTCCTGAGACCCATGCTGTATCAAACAGAAAACATCCATGCTCCTTTTGGTATATAAACAAAGGAGCCACCTGAATACAGATGCTTGGACTGGTACTGGCATTCTTCTGCCATACCAGGAATCCACATCTGGAGATGCCGCTGTCAGTGCCCTGTAGGACACAAACAGAGGTACCTTGCAGGAGCAAAGCTTCTCTGCCAGCTGTTTGACAGCCCTACAGAAGGAACAGAGAGCTTGTCTGATGGGTCAGTTGTGTCAGTGAAACCAAGGCATAAAGCAGAAAGAAAATAAGTAACAATATAAACCCCAATTTATGCTCTGATCCATATGGAAACCAGTGCTGAGGGACTTGTTGCAACATGTCACCATCATGAAGACCCAGGAGATGAACTGATAAAACCATGGCAGTGGTGGGGATGGGTTTCTTCTTTATTTATAATATGCATGCAGCCCCTGTGCAGATGTTTCTTTACCTCCATGTAAAAGCCTGTTATGTCTGAGTAGTTTATTCCTGTTTTACTTCCAGAAATAAGCCGTGCCAGCATAAAATATACCTGATATTCAAGAGCAAAATGAAAATTCAGAACTACTAACATGCCACACGCATTCTGCAGCCCACATCAGAAAAGTTCCAGGACACATTTAAAAGGAGCTTTTATTTCATCTCATTTGCTTCTCTTCCAAAGTAGTGTCAACAAAATCAGGTTAAGGACTTTTAAACTCTGAATAGAATTTTGACTCAGGAATTTAAATGGACTTTAACTAATCATAAGATATACACTTCTTGTTAATTTGGATGGGTTTTTTTCCCCTGTGTGTCCCTATATAGACAAGCTGTTTGACTGCATGAACTCTGGTCATCTTCTTCATTCATGGGGTAAATGAAATAGGATCTTCATTTTAGCTCAAGCTGTTAGCCTCTATCTAGATACTATGGCAAAATAAACAATAATCACAAAGTTTTACTGCTACCTATTGCGTCTTACAGACTGTAGAGAATAAATGTATGTTTTGGTTTATAAAAAAAAGAAAAAAGAAGAGAAGTCAGACACATGGAGTCTCCCAACCAGCACAATTCCCTGAGATTAGGAGACTGCCATTCAGCTTTCATCTCTAATTTTTCCCTTTGCTCATTTTTCCATCTAAACAAGAAGTGTTATTAAATCGAGAAGATTAGCAACAGGATCAAGGCCTTTTCTTTTTTTTTCTTCTTTTTTTCTTATTTTCTTTTTTTCTGTTTTTTCCCTCTGTGTTTTGCAAGGAAAGAAACATCCGGCAATCACTTGCAAAGCACATGGTCATGAGCACGCTGCAACTGTAGATATGGGCATGCAACTAGATGTTGCAGGTAAGTCTCCTGCTGCTTGAGTAAGCGACTCAAACCAGGGCTACCTGTTCTCAACCTCATTTCAGTATTATGTTAGGGAGAGAAGTCTCTCTGTATCAGATCTGACAGGCATGTGTTCCCGAGGAAGTGGAGGGGAAGCCCTCTGTTCATATGACTAATTAGACCGGCTTCATGCTGGGTTGCTCTTTTTTGATGCTGATCCCTGTGCTAATTGTCAGTTTGTTCCTTGGGAAAGCAAGGTTGAGTTCAAATGCTGCAGTGCCTTGTTCCCTGTTAGCTTTCCTGACCTTAAACTGATTCGAATTGACAAGGAACAGACTGGGAAAGAGAGCGAGAGCATTCATTCTGCTTGTGGAGAGCACATTTTGGAGTTGCAGGGGTGGAGTGGGGGGAAAGAAGCTGGAGTGCAACTAACAGGGAGAAGCTAGATGAAAAGGGCAATTGTACCCCTGAAGCAACAGCATGAAGATTTTGAGGAGGAAAAGGCAGCATCATGGATAGGCAGTCACTTCTAGCTGAGATTTCGCAGCTCCCTTTGGGAGGGAAGTGTAGATGGTTTAGCTTTTAACCATTCAGAGTTTTTTTTGCTCTGCTTTTCTTCTGGTTAGATCTGCAACAATTTAAGACCAAGCTACTACAGCTGAGCCAGGCTCATTTCCCACCAGCTGCTTGGCTTTTTTTTCTTTCCTGAGGCTGTTTTAGCTCTGGGCAGGCTCCTTTTTGGGGGGGAAGAGGGGAGAAGAGAAAGGGAGAGCATTTAATCAAATCTGACATTCTGAGCTCAATCCTGCAAGGTACTGAGCTCACTGACCTCAGTCCAAGAAAACAATATACATAGGACTTCAAAGGGGATACTCACATGCTTAAAGTTAAGCAGATGTCTAAGTGGTGTATTGGATTAGGGCCAGAGAAAGTGGGGCCTTCCAAAAAGCTGAGGAACTCTGCCGTGCTCAGGTCTGCAAACTGGTACCTTTGTCAGCTCAGCTCTAGGTGTAGCTCCAGAGCAGGTGTTACAACTACAGTAGGGTCTGAGATGAAAGGGGTCCAAGGGCTTGGCTTCAAAGACAGGAGTCTCCTAGTGCTTGCAAAATAAACGCTCTCTTATGTTATCTCTCCTTTAGCATGAAATGAGGCAGCCAAATGCTCAACTCCCCCCTTAAGTTCCTGAAATTCTAATTTACGGTTGAGGCATGACAACTCTGCAATAGAGGGAAGAAAGATCCCAATTTTGTTGGTTGGGCTTGTCCCCCTTTTCTTTCTGATGCTTTTAATTTTAATACAAGAGTTCAGGAGTGCAAAACAGTAGTTTTCTGATTTCCAGGGAAAAGAGCTTGGAAATCACTGTGTGAATATGAGCATCCTCAGAACCTGACTTAAAAAAGTTGGTGTTGTGCAACTGCAACAGACTTTCTTCCACAGTATGCATAGACATCTGTGGGGAACAGGAGAGTTTTCAGTCAAGTGTATACTCTCTTGGTCTGCTTTTGGACAAGATGGTCTCAGGAAGACTTCTTCATCTATCCAGAATGTCTTGGAGGTAAAAAGCAAACAAGATCCGAGTCTGATGTTAACATCAAGAAGAAAAGAAACCCCAAGCAATGATGTCAACTGGAAATGTCTACTGAAAAAGCAGTGATTATCACCTGTTTGATATCATACCTTTGTAACTCCTTTTGTCCAGCATCCTTCAATCGAATATGTCATACATATTTATATTATGTTTCTTTGCTCAAAGAAGTGATAAATGCTCCATCCCTGGCAGCGTTCAAGGTCAAGTTGGACAGAGACTTAGTGACATGGCCTAGTGTGAGGTGTCCCTGCCCATAGCAGGGGGTTGAAACTGGATGACCTTAAGGTCCTTTCCAACCCTAACTATTCTGTGATTCTATGATTCGATGTAGATAGATATGCACACACTTAAATATCTTCCAGTTCTTAATTTGCTGTTCAGTAGAATTTGGGCAACTGAAAAGCTTATTTCTGGACACAGCACTAATATTTCTCTCCACCTGACACGCATGGAAGTCTTAGCAAGTGGGAGGGATACAGATAGAACATTTCAACCTTCAAAGAAATTAAATCTGTGGAATTTCAACTGGCTGGACAAGAACTAAGCAATTATTAAAATCTATAAAATTCCAGCCCTTGAAATGCCTTTTAGATACTCTAAGAACATGTATTAACCAGTACAGTATGCTAAACTCCAGCTTTCTGATAAAAGTCACTATTAAATTACAAACGGTTTAGGGCTTTACACAGCACTCACAATGGATTTTCTAATTTTCTTTCAAAATACGACATTTCAAATAATTCCTGCTTAGGATCTGCTTCCCTTTTCAGTAAGATCAGGAAAAGATGGGAGAAGCCAGAAAAAGAAGAGAGTCCAGACAAACAAAGCACTGTCACGGGTCTGACCCAATTTACAATCTGTGACATGGGTAGAGGCTAATGTATATAAAAAAAAACCTCCAAGCCTTTCATAATATTTCTCTAGAGCAGTTCAAAAGAATTCTGCATTGCTGTTGGAATACCCTACCAGTGTGGGTAAGAGGGTGACTGCTCCAGTCCTGCTCTCTTGCGATACCTCAAGAGAAAAATGTCGTCTCGGTCTTTCAACCTTTGGGGCTTCAAGATCGTGGCAGACTCATTCAAACTTGCTACAAGCATAATATATTAAGGGCTACCATATAATAGACCATGCAATCTTTCTCCTGTTACCATCTCTAACTCTGCCATGAATGACTTTCTGGTCTGGAACAAAAGGAATACCGCAAGTGAAAGTTTGCCTTGGGCACCTTTCACTCATGACACTGGAAGTAACAAAACATCTTTGCTCTTGTACACAGGGTTTCTATTTTAACACATTAGCAGCCAAACAGCTTCATTGTCACTGTCTGCGTCTGCAGTAGGCCCTATTTTCATTTAAATGATGGGTTTTCAACCTTCTGTGGTCTAGACTCTGTCTGAATAGAGGGCTATTATCTCATGAACACCTTCCTCCACACTCACATCAGCACAGACTTGTGAGACACTTTTCTGCGTGAACTTCATAAAGTGGTGCATTAGTAATATGTTTCAGAAAACTCTTAAAGTAAGAAATAGGCATGTAAGAGAGAGGTCACAAAGAGCCATGCCTGGGATACCCATTGGCTTTGAGCATACAGTCTTTCGAAGCCAAAGCAGCAAGCTCCCCTGTTCATGACATCTGTCCCTACACATCCTCAAGAAGTGCTTGCTTATGAAAGAGGGGACTTTCAGAATGCTAGAAGGAACTGTCCTACATCAAGTCTGCATTCAGATCAAACGCCTTATTCCAAATCCTGCCATAGGGAGACTTTAAGAAGCTTTGAATCAGATGTTATGCCTTGGCCCTTCAACTTTTCCTTTTAAACAAAAAATGTCTTTTCTTGGTTTTCTGAAGCAGTTAAGAATCAGTAGTAATCTCCTACACATTTGTAAAAGAACCAGTTATTTACATCCTATTTCCATGTGCTTGGATAATGTTCCAACAGCATGTATTGGGTAGTACAGCTAACTTGAGTGCAGCAACAACTGTGTGGTTATGAAAGCACCTCAAGTGATCAGAAACACACATGCAAAAAGACAAAGCACTAGATGCTGGTATCCTCCTGTCCTAGAGTTCCTACATCTGCAATAACAACTCTCCAGGTACCAGAGCTCAAGATAGCAGTTCTAGCAAAACCACCAGAATATAGATGGCATGATACTTTTTCCCCTCCCTTCTCCCTTTTTCGCATACATGAAACAAAGCAAGGCAAGGGGAAATAAAGCACAATTATAATACTGCTTTGAGAAGAACAGTTTAGGTCCCATCACTAGGGCTACATGAGAACACACACAACAATCAAGGTTTCCTGGAGATCATTGTGGAAGGAATCTATTACATGCATGTACTATATAGACCATCTAAATCACAAAAGAACATCATCTCTTTGCTGCACTTCAAGATCACTTGCTCTGTTGAAATGAGTCTCATGAAAACAGCATTCTTGATATTGCAGAGGTCATGGGTCCAGTGCTGGGTTTGTCAACATTGCAATAACTATTCCATAATGACAAGCTTAGCCACAACAATGGGGACAGAGCATCAGGGTGGTGGAGTCTCCAACCTGCAATTTTCAACTTCAGCCTCCCTATTCAGTGTGAAAACAGCAGTGTGTGTGGCATGCCCCCTGACTGACGTACAAGGTCACTGAAAGCAAAAGTGTAGCACTTGGTGAAATAGAAGTTTAGACTAAACAGTGGGTGATATTGTCGGGACTTGGCCATGTGAAGGAAGCTTTCATCACTAAATCGCATTTTACCAGATGTTCATGAGTATGCACTCCCAAACTCACAATCTCTTGTCTATCAGGAGGAAATTCATGCCATTTTTCCTTTGTTCCTTAGAATAGGGTCCAATTTGATTTTCTTTAGGTTTATATGAATATTTCAACATATAACAGCTCCCATTGTAGACAGCTGGGAGTGAGTACTTGAAAACCTAGTCATCAGATATAGTTACTGACAGAGTGAGTGGAAGACTATAAGAAAGCTCACTAAGCACAGTGCTTCCAACAGATTTATTCAAAGGTTGCCACCATACAAGATGGTTAAGGTGAGAAAAGGGAACTGGGAGGGTTGGGAGGTGTCAATGCATAGTTCTGAGGGGAGGAACAGAAAACTCTTGGCAGGAACGGTTTGGGAATGGGGAAGGAGCTTGAAGAATGGGAGCTACATGCTGGAAAAGCGTCAGAGAACTTAAAAGCACTGGAGGTACTTGAACTCTAGGACAGGAGGGTTGAGAAGTGGAAGATTATGAGTTCCCATCACCCATTTTCTCACACTAAATCAGGAAGAGATGGGATTATCTTTAGCTAGAGATAAGCAGACCCTCATTAAGAGTCCAGGACACATGGAACTCCATTTAGTTTTCTCCTGTGCTGGACTACCAGAACACTATCCCTCTCTAACAAGCTGGAATTGTCCTAGCCTTTCCAACCTCTCCTGGCCATAGGGGAGATCTGTCAGAATTTCCTAAGCAGTTTCAGGTATCATTCACATTATGCTTTGTCTTGTAAAAAAGCTTCTTCACATTATCCAAGAAATTCTAACATTTCATCATTTACCAGTCTAACACAGATGATGTATGGATTTCAGTTATACCAATCCCAAATAACCATTCCCACCTTGACCTCTACTGATCTTAACTAATACTCAGAGAAAAGCAACATGTTGTGGTATCCATAACAAACACCCCCACCCCTGATAACTGCAAAGTGAAATCTGGGTTGCAAATGGTTTTTTATACTCAGATCCATTCAAAGTGGTGTAAAAGCAGTGAGTAGACTCTTTGTATCTGAATCTCAACAAAGAACACTGACTAAAAAGCAGACAAACCTCAAACAATGCATTATTTTGCCACTATAATACAATTAAAGTTCTACATCCAAGGTCCAGAAAATTGATTATTTTTCCAGTTAATGGCAATTCTTTCCTAAACCTCCATACCATGCTCAGTTTAATTTAGTTTAAACAATGTTAAAACATACAGCATCCACTTGAGTTTCAACCAACATTTCTCAGGAGCACTAGACAGCCTGCTAACTACAGCTGTAGAAGCTATAACATCACTGCTTGTAAGCACCACATGTGATAAACAGACAGTTTTAGAAAGGGAGAACCAACGTAGCACCAACTTGAAAAAGCAACATAGCAAGGAAGGGCTACCTGCACATAACTGTCCTTGGAGATGCTCTGGGTGCATGCTTTAACTTCCAGTAAATGGTGATTTTCCATAGCCCTTCCCTCTGTGATACTGCTAGCCTCATACACAATGCAGATGTCTCTCAGCCCAAGGACCTCCAGATAAACAAGAGTAAAACAGCATACTCACTCATTAACCAGGAAATACATCTCTTAACAGCTTTACTTTTTCCTTCTGGCTTTAGCAAGGTCAGCATCTTCCCAAGAGTACCTAGAAGGAAACGAGAACCATGTAAGAGCCCTAAGTAGGTTCCTTACCCCAGATATGCTCTCCTGTGCAGGGAGGTGTGCCTTTATACACAGGTGTAGTAGCGCCACACCTGATGGAGGGATGCTAAGTACTAATTTTAAGCTCTATATAAGTGCTATTTGTGAATGATAGAAGACAGCTTCACCATATTCACTTACCCAGAAGGGCTGAAGCAGTACTGCAGCTGTTCTTCTATATCTTCACTGGTGATAGAGGAGAAAAAACCTCTTTGCTACCTAGAACTGGACCACTCAAATGGCAAACCGTGCTCTAGATTGAGATGCATTCAGTGGATTTTGCTTGCTGCAACCCTCTCTGGTGGTGCCCACACCTTGGTAGAAGTGGAGGCTCTGTTTCTCATAGCTTTCCTGGTGTCTTAGGAGTCTGCTGTGAAGCCACCACATGCAATGACCAGTGGTCTAGAACCAGGATATTTCTTCTGGCAATAAAACTACCCAGAAGACTTCAGTAAATGTTAATTCAGTAGCTGTGCCCTCAAGCTTTATGTTTCAGGAGTTGAACATCCCCAGAGATAAGAAGCTACTTGGTAATCACCACAAACAGCAAGTTTATATAACCCAATATGCTACATGACACCTTCTTAGCAACCAGTTCATCATCAGCTGTTCTCATGTGACTAAATTAAAGCTTTTTAAAGGCCTGCCTAGATGTGGCTAAGAAAGATATTTCTCATTCTTTCCACTTCATGCTTCCTCAGATTTTGTTTGTATGTTTTAACAAAAAGTCTCCATCAGTAATATCAGTGAATTTTTGGAAAGAAAGATGAAAATCTCTTGGAGAAACGAGAATCTCACAAAACTGAAGTAACTGAAACACACCAAAACTCATCACTGTGAAAAGATCCTTGCAAAGTGGATACTTCTTGCAGTAGTAGGTTTTGGTTTGCTACCAAATTTAGATCAGCACTTAGAGCAGCATACTGTTAAATTAAACTTTGAGCACCATTTGGGGTGGGACCAGTACATTAGAGTAGGCACATCCCCCTTAGTGGGGATGTTATCTGCTCCTCTTCACAGTGGCATCACTTGCTGCCCATTTTCCTTAAGACAACCAGTTAGTGTTAGAGAAGCAAGAGATTTTAGAGCAAAACCAAAATCAAGACCTTAATTAACTGACACTGATTTCTTCCCTTATGGTAAACAAGTTCTATTCTCTCAGAGTGGGATCCAAAACCTACTGAAGGTTACAGTATTGACTTAAATGGGATTTGGATCGTCTCTAATTCCCTCCTCACAGTTTTATCTTATTTCTAAGAGGCCAGATGCTGGGTCTGTATCTGCTCAAATCTATATTTTGCTAATGGAGCTCATGTTTCTGTAGAAAGAAATATAACCTAGTTCCCTTAATCCCCATTGCTGGGTGACTCTAAAAGAGAGACTTAGTTCATCCTGCAGTAGAGAGATAAGAATCATATTTTAAATCAACCTACTTTAAATGAAATTAAATAGCTGGCAATGTTAATTGAGGACACTTGTCTGTGGAACCCAAAACTCACTCTGATTTTATTTCTTTCTTTTAAAAGAGCTGTGCTTATTTCACCTCTCCAAATGGTGTGATTAGGAATGACCTTTGAGGGAACTGAAGAGTTAGACATATGTGCAAGCTGCTTTTAGG
>JANHGB010062918.1:5589-23484 GCA_026283785.1 Coracopsis vasa
GTGCAATTGAACTGTGTAACAGAGTTGGCCGACTTAACAAAGTAAGTACTCATGAAAGCCCTTAATAATCTAGAAACATAAAGAAGTGATTTGGGTTCACAGAGGATAGGCATTGCTGTTCAAACTCAAGTCTGTTCTTGCAAGCATCACAGACACTAGGGAGAGCATGATGGGTATAATATGAATTATATTAATTCCTCATGTATCTGAAAATGTGTTCCTTAGCAATTGGTTTGTGTACGGACATGCAATACACATCAAAATCTGGGAGAAGGATGAATCACTAAATTAAAAAGTAGCAGTGTACAGGCTGCTACAAGAATGTTTCTTCTGTGTAATCTCATAAAATACTTGTATTAGTTTTTATAATTCTAAAAAGGGAAGAAGAAAAGATTAATGGAATCCATAATGACATTAACTTGTGAAGAGTTGTGAAGATCCAAACCAAAGAAAAAAAAGCTTAAAGTATAGACCAAAAATAACAGGCAACCCTTCGAGCCTTAGAGCCATTGAAAATGAAAGATAAGTGCATTTAGAGGAAGTTAATACAAAAGAGTGGGAGGAAGAGACCTACCACAATATAACACTATCAAAGTTCAGGGAGGTAACAGATGAGAAATTAGAGATGATTTTGCAGCATAGCGAAAAGTTAGGGAAGCATACAGAGTTGTCATGCTGTGGAGCAGGAAAATAAGGTTCTTTTCTGTAGCTTTTTAGGTGTAGAGGTATCTTCTTTGGAGATAAATATCTTGGCAAATTGAATGGAGTTCAGAGCCACAGAATCATTTTTATAGTTAGAGGGATTTACTCGAGATGAATGATTAGAAGACTGAAACCTGGTTTGTTCAGGAGACGAGATGTTAGAATCTAATAATGCTGCATATGCATGAACAAAATGGAAATAGATTGTTTACAAATGAATGTGAAAGCATGTGATTAAGAAAAAGTTGTTAGGAATATCTCTAGGATATTAAGATGTATCAATTAGGAAGTCAAGGAATCAACAGAAACCTCATGTTAATGGACAATGCAGAAAATTTCAAACTAGATTATTCCTCCCATAATATTTTACACTGCGTTGCACAATCTTGCTGAGGCACAAGAGGATCTGGGTTGGAAATGCTCTAACTGGCCTTTGTATCTCACCTTCTGCAGGTGCTTGCAAACTACTTTTCTTGGTTTCTTCCCACAACTCTGTTTTCAGGGAACTTGTGCAGATGTGCAGCCTGACTTCTTGTTCACATTCTCTAAGGTTTACTTTATCAAAGTGATAAGACTTTCTATTTTTAGCTATAGTGAACAGACCTTTTTTCCTGTTAGGAAAAGTTTGGTACAGCAAGATCTTACTTGCTTCCAAAGGTGCTTCTGTGTGTCCTTGGAATCCCCCAAAGTTCTCATGGCTTACGTGACTTTACCTTTAGAATTTTAGAGTTAAGGAACATCTGTCTCACAGCACCTAATTGGGCTCCTATTTCCTCTTTAGGTTGAAATTGAGAGAGTTAGGAACTTGGTTAGCCCGTTCCCAGGCTCCAAAATGTACTAAATAATAGATAAGGTTTAATAAAATACTGTACAGTTACTTAAGTGCTATTTAAATTAATTAGCTGACATATTCCACATGAAGTCTGCATCTTGCACATAAATAATGACAACAGTATGTTTCTGCTTAAAAAATGTAATGATGTCCATAAATCTAATTTATTGAAATTATTTAACTATTCTCTGAAAGATTATTAATGATCTTATTTGATTTTTATTTGTCCTTCTACCTGACATATGGCACACTACAGATGGTTCTGCATTGTGCCATCAATATTTTTGTTAATTTGAATGAATGCTTTAATCATCATTTGTACGTCACATTTTGTCCCTGTTGAATTAATATTCAGGCTTATTATTTAATATATTGTGCAACAGAAAAAAAGCTGCAACAAGTGGAACATCTATTCCTTTCCTCTTTCTGATAAAACTGGTATCATAGATAATTTCTAATGGAAAGGTCTGATATAAAGAGATCCTTCCACATTAGAGGAAAGGGAGACAGGACCCCTTGCTGCAGGATCTGGTTTTTGTAGTGAGTGAGAGTTTGTTACCAGATTTTGCTTTTACAGATAAGGCCAGGATCCAGGCTCTTCTGTAGGCTGGAATATATATTTTTATGTTAGCAGTGATTTAGGAGTAAGTCTTATGTGACAGTGGAAGCATATGGTAAGGCTCTGTCACCACTTGAAATGATCTATATGGGTGATGAGAAAAAAGTATTCTGGCATAAAAAGTTGTCATGGTTTAAGCCTGGCAAGTAACTCGACACCATGCAGCTGTTGGCTCATCCCTTCCTTCCACCTCTCCCTGGGCGGGATGGGGAGGAGAATCTAAACAATGTAAAACCCCCAGGTTGAGATAAGAACAGTTTAATAACTAAAGTACAATAAAAGACTACTAATTCTAATAATAATAATAGCAATGATAAGGGAAATAGCAATGGGAGAGAATATAAATCTAAAAGGGGAAAGATAAAAAACCCAATAAACAGCAGTGATGCACAACACAATTGCTCACAACTTGCTTACCAACACGCAGCCTAACCCAAGCAGCGATCTGCCCTTCCTGGTAACTCCCCCCAGGTTATATACTGGGCATGATGTGCTGTGGTATGGAATAACCCTTTGGCTAGTTTGGGCCAGGTGTCCTGTCTCTGCTCCGTCCCATTTTCTTGTGCCCCTCCTCACTGGCAGAGCATGAGAGACTGGTAAGTCCTTGATCAGGGTAAGTGCTACTGAGCAACAACTAAAACATCCGTGTGTTATCAGCATTGTTCTCAGAGTGAAGCCAAAACACAGTAGTGCATCAGCTACTAGGGAGAAAAAAAAAGATAACTATTACAGCTGATTCTTCAAAGAAGAATCTGCAGCAAAATCAGATAGCTTGGAAGGTAAATAGCAATCCTCATGAGAACAGCTAATAAATACTGCACTTCCCCAGGGAGAGTGTTCTTTTTTTATTTAAATAAGTATTATTTTTATTTAATAACTACAATAAGGCAGTTCTTGCACACCATGTGAAGGGTGCACAATCAGGCCACTTCAGATCTCTTAGTCTTGTGGATCCTCATTAGCCTGGAGCTGAGCAGTCACCGAGATAGTTCAGGGATGGTCCTGGCACTACCTTCTGTGCTAAAAAATTGTTCAAGTGTCAGAATTGTAGTCTTTGATACTCATATTGACTACATATTTTGTTTGACTGATATTCTCCTTCTCAAGCCAGAATCCATATTCTCTTTTAGCGTGACAGGAATGATTTCAACAGTAGATCAGAGCTGAATTTGATAGAAATATACAGTGGTTTTTCCTCTGCTTTCTTCCTGTAAGAAAGGAAGAGGAGAAACCCGTTTGACCTGTCTCTTGATCTATCCTGGTCATATTCCATCCACTTTTCCATACTCTTAACTGGTCACTTGCCTCAGCCTGTCTCTGGATAATGAAAGTATGATTTTGCTCTCATACTCTTTCCCACCCAGCAAATCATTCTTGTACTTGCCCAGATCTCCAGCTACTGCTCTTCCTTCTTTCTCTTTCACATTCAATATCAGAAAGCACACTAACTCCTTCTTCATCCATTGCAAGGTCCTTCAGCTGACTCACTCTAAATTTTGTCAGCTTTTATTCACCCAAATGCAGCTGCAAATATCACTTCCCTACCTTGCTCCTTTGATAATGTCACATTTTTGTATTGCTTTTATCTTTGTTCTACCACTCCTTTTTTTATTAAAAAACATGTATTGGTTGTCTTTATCAGCGGGCACTTTGTTACCTATCTCTATCCTACCAATTCTTTTTTGAGTACTTTAAAATGCTTATGTCAATCTTTCTCATCTTTTTGCTAACATCTCAAACAAGCATGTTAACGTTTTCTGCCATGCTATGACCCCAACTTGGAATAAATCTGTCATGAACAAGCAAAGATCTTACATATCAGATTTCCCTGTTCCAAAATGCTTCTGAAGTTCTGACAGTAATTTTCCCAGTGTGCAAACTTATGCTGCCTATTAAAATATTACTATTATGTTCTCACATTCTCCTCCAAATAATTAATTCTTCTCTGTGTTTTGATGATAAATATTAGAGAAAGTGTTTGTCTGTTTGTGATTTGTGTTTTTACCAAGTCAACACAATGAGATAACAGTCTAGACCATCTAGCTGCTGGGAGAAATATATGTGCTTAGTTCAACTGTGGTTAAAATGTATGGCTGTCATTTGACTTCATGTGATGTTGTAAGTGAGAATTTTCATTTGTCTACACTGGACGCGTCTGAGCTATCTCTTCCAATAATTTCCAATACTTGCTTGCTAATACTTCCTGGCTTTTCAATTCCCAGGTATCATCTAAGCAAAATGTCCTCCCAGTTCCATTATTTATTCTAGATGCTGTTGACTGGTAAAGTCCTTTTTCCCTAAACATGCATAAACTAGACTCATTTATGATGGAATTTAGCTGCAGTCGAAAAAGGCATAGCTACTTCATGTTGTAACATATATTATATGTCAGAGGGGAAAAATGTAAATTGTGGCATTTGCTTTAAATTCAGATTATTACATAAAAGCCACAACAATTAATCACAGATGGCTTACATGGGCAAACAGCCACCATTGTCATATATACTTTATATTTGCAGAGCCAAAGTGTCACTTGTAAACAATTTAAACAGTAAGTCCCATATGCTGAATTCATGAAATCATTCCTTAATGGAAGTTAAATGAAAAACCTCATTAATACCCAGTGAGGCTGAAGTGCATATGAAAGACTCCCACTGGTTGATTTACTGTGGCACCTGCCATGGGTATGGAAATAAATGAGACAGTTATTTTCAAGTGTATGAATAGAGAATAGGTAAAAATTAAGGTACTTTGCTATCTAAGGGAATTTTATACTGTGCGTGTTATGAACTGTTGGGGAAGTTACATACAGGACTGCTAGGTGGAAGTGGTACTGGGGATTGAGTCTAATACTTCAAAGACTCCCAGTCATTGAGTTGGAAATCTCATTCATAGGATCTGGATCACATTATTTTGTTATTTTGTTCACATAATCATAATTTACATAAATCCTTGTCATACTTTATACTTTGAAGCACAATAGGACAAAATGAGCTATTGTAGTGATCTTAAGTATAACAATGCTTTTTAGGTTGAGACCTTCCTAATGCCACATGTGGTGACCACCTGCTATGTAGTAAACACAGTATTTCTTATTAATAAGTCATTTGAAGTTATTCAGCCTTTGTGCTCACTTGAATTTAATTGCATACATCTGAAAACTCATTTAAATGTGATCCTCAGAGACATAGCCAAGTGATGCTTACCAACAGTAGGTGAATTGCCTGTGAAATTTACATGCATTGATCTAAATTACACTCTTTGAGTAAAGGAAGTAGTGCTATTTCTTTTAAAGTAGGTTTTAGCACTCTGCTGGCCTTTTAATTCACTGTTGGGTGTATTCAGAGTACGGCATTCATCTCTAAGATAGGTAGATTGCATTTGACTGGGCCAAAATCCCAAACTGGCCTAAATCAGTGTGGCTACTCATTAACTTCTGCAGGGCTTTGTTGCTGTATATTGGCTCCTGATGTGGCTTGTTGACTTCAGGGAAGCCACCTGTGCTGATGATTGACCTGAATTTAGCCCCACTAAAAGGAGTAGAGAAGTGTTACTTGCTCTGTATGTTCCTTTACATACATGCTTCACTTTCCTTCTGATGTTTACCACACTGGAAATTTCATTTCAAGCAAGTGGACAACAGGTATCCAGCCAGTTCTTTACATGTGAAATGTCACAAGGTGCTAGAAAACATCAGAAAGGCTGCTGCAGTGCCAGCCCTCTCCCCAGCACTCAGTAGGCTAAAATGTAAAGCTTCACTGAGGAGGTGAATAATAAGAGCTGTGCCTGACAGTAATAAGAATGAGAGCTAGTCCAGACATGAACAAATGTTGACACATCTAGTGTGAAGAAAATATACTCTTACAAAAGAAATGTCATATATGGTTTCAGAAAGCAAACAAGCAAACAAAACTAACAGCACAGGATATGAATTTGTTATTGCATTCACAGTATTACTGTATGGCTTCCTAAACTAATTTGTTGTTACTTGATGAAGAGAGAGGGGAAAAAAACACCTATCTCCAGCATGTCACCTTTCATTAAAATTGTGTTTGTCTGAGATTTTGTTATTTGCAGTTGCTCATCTGTTAAATTAGAAGTTTTAATTCTTCACAGTTTGTCACCTTTTTAATTCTGGTCTGTTGACACATACTTCTCTGCAATGCAGAAAGGGTTGAAAATGAAATTTAAAAGAAAATTGGCTGAGAAGAGGATAACAAAGTGAAGCATTGGTTCTTTGCTTTTTCTCACTAAATATAAGATGGGTCTGAGAGTCTCAGGTAGATGGATACTAGTGGATGTTATGACCATGATATTATGTGTGGTTTTGTGTAATGAATCCTTTCTGCTGTAGGAAAACCAGTGTCTTTTTTTTGAAAGTGGAGAATATTATAGGTCTGGCTTAATTACATTGAAGAATAAGTCATTCTTTTAAATTTCCATTTGTCTAAATGAATGGAGTAAATCTGAACTGCACATGGACAGACAGTATCAGTCCCATTTGCCTTTTTGGGGGTACATTGCAGCCCTGAGTACAAATCAAAGAGAATTATGTCTCAGCTGCTTTTCTGTCTGTTGAGCATTTCCTGGAGCGAGTGGCAGCTATACCTGAGTCATTCAAACCTGGTAAGGGAGCGTGAACTTTCACTCTATCAAATCCCAAACTGAAATGAATATCAGCAGTTAAGTGTATAGCACTCATCTTAGGGCCTCCAGCTTCCTTATAGGGCTTTGGGCATAAACGATGCTAAAATAAGATTACAGCCAAGCTTCCCAAAACAGGGGCATAGATTAGCTCTTGGCTGCCATTTTGAGGGTTTTTTTACTTCAGCTCCAGAAGGAATCAATACAAATGTATCTGAAGGATAAAAAGCCTTCCATTCAGTTCTAAATCCTTTTTAGACAATGAAAAGGTACCTCATCTGTTAAGATGTGTCATGTTTAGAAAACGAGTTTGCATAAAGTAAGTTTTTCCAGTAGAATTATTCATGTAATATAGGCAAGTAAAAATACTATGTATGTGCTGAAAATCACACCAGACCAAAAGGAACCCTCACCACCTTTTACTTTGGCATGGGCCATCTGAGTGCTTTGTATCATTTCATATTCCTCAAACTTTAATGACCTTGTTGGTAAAATTCAACAGAATACTAATTTCTGATAAGAAGGACTCATTTTTGAAAGTCAGTCTAAAACTGCTTCTTTGCATCTTTCCATTAACGCCAGGGAAAGAAAAAATAATCAGAAATGGGTTTCAGCTAGCTAGATAACCGTATGCAGAGATGTATGAAGTAATTGCTAAAAATGTAACTTCTGGGCATAATCTAAAGTCTGATCTTACTGTAGACATAGCACTGCATGTACAGGCCAAGAATGTGGCACTACTCCTAATCACATGAAATATGTAGAGGGAAAGATGGAAGAAGTAGGGACGCCTCACCCTAGATCACGTCAGCCAAGGTTCTGTCCAGCCTGGCCTTGAGCACTGCCAGGGATGAAGCATTCCGTATAGCAAGGAAATGGAACTGTAAGCTGCAGTGCTCTATAGCTCTCCATATTCCTATAGCACCTTGTCCTTTATCTATAGGCTAGCTATATTGAATGGAAAATTCTCACAGTAGCTACATTCTTCAAAGAAAAGAATATTGAGATGAAAAAAGAGAAATAAAGGCCTTGTTTAAAATCAGGAATTAGATCAATTTAAAAAGGTGATGGTTTTCTATGCCTTTTCTAGTTTGATCTGTTCAAATTTCCTTTGGGGATCTTACATCAATTCAACTAAGCTGACCGACTCACACCTTTAGATGCCATGTAACTCTGTGTAGTGCAGGTCTGATCAGCTCTTTGACTTTTTGGCCAGAATTCTCACTGGTTCAACAGGAATTTTCCTTGAAGGAGAAACTGAGATATTCTGCAATGAATTTAACAAAAATCTGTGTAGAACAGAGCATCATGGATTAGATTGTTTTGTCTTTTTTAACATTTTTAACCATATTTTTTTCCTTAGATTTGGCTAGTTTTGAAATGGCCTTAGATTGAGTAAGCGTTAGGAGTGGGTGTAGAAAAGCTATTTCCCTACCCACAACTAATATGGAATTTAATAATGTTAATATATTAATACAATCAGTTCTATGATGAAATTTATTATAAAACTACTTCTGACTTAATTGTTGCTATACTTTTTTCTGTCTTAATGAAGGATCAGATTACATGCTTCTGACAAATACAGAATGGGTCATGCTGCATTACCAATTACTTAGTTACAGCTGAACTCAAATGCCCATGAGGTTTTCAAAATGTATAAAATATGTGACAGTGGGTAGTCCGATGTTTTCTACTCCCATAAAAAAAAATCCAAACTAAACTACCAAAAGAGGAAAAAGATATATATAGTAGTAGGAAAACCAGTAATCCTCTGTCCACAAATTTAAAGTTAGAAAACATGGAAAAATACAAATCTTGAGCTGCATTTATTTTTCTAGATTGACTCAAAATTATTACTTTTTACTATGCTTTAAAAGCTGATATGCAGTATTCTGAAAGAAGAAGTAGTGTAGTGATTAAAATGCTTAAATGAAATAAGAAGGACATTATTGGTTTTGATGCGGTTTACTGTACAAAGAAGATTCAGAATGTTCATTCAGTATCTTGTAATCAAGGGAAAGTGATAGTTGCATTTTCCATACAGTAGCCCAAATCCCTTCTTTACTCTTGGTAAACTAGTAGAATTGCAATATACACTTTGCTGATAAATCATCCTGATGTTTCCCTTGGTGTTTAAATAAAATCAGAGTTTCATTGTGTGGAGTTTCTTAGCTGGGTAGAATATTTAACATACTTTATATAAAGAAGGCATTCAGTAAGTCCTCCTTCTCTATATTCTTTGTCACGAGAGCACCCACCTCATTCAGCAGTGGACCCACATTTTCCATAGTCTTCCTTTTGTTATTGATGTACTTGAAGAGGTCTTCCTTTTTCTTCTTGATACCCCTTGTCAGATTTAATTCCAAAATAGTCTTCATCATTGCATTCTTGCATACTCTGTTTCTATATTCCTTCCAAGTGGCCTGTTACTTTTTCTACATTCTGTAAACTTCCTTCTAGTGTTTGAGTTGTGCCAGGTCCATGTAGGTATCCTTCCTGCTTTGCTTGATTTCTTACTAATAGGGGTGCACTGATCTTAAGCCTGGAGGAAGTGATGCTTGGATATTAACCAGCTCTCTTTGACCCCCCCTACCTTCTAGAGCTATAACCCATGGGATTCCTCCACATAGGTCCTTGAAGATTTCAAAGTTAGTTCTAATTGTTCAGTCTGATAGACTCTTATACAGATTCCTTCTCATTCTTTCTTTTTCGGAAGAAAACACTCAACCCTGCCCCAAAATATTATCTAACAAAAGTTTGAAGTCACCCAAATTAGAGGTAATTCAGTGTGGGAAAGAAGTAGTTTGAGAAACTTGAACTTTTATAAAAATTACTTGCTACAGATTCTCCTGTTCTCTATGGTGAGGAACAGGGTGTGCTGGGATCCCAGTTGCCACTGTTTAATATTTGCTTTTTCCTCTGAATTGGCGACATGGGTCTTTTTCAGGACAGCTTTCTGAGCTAACTGGTCCAATGATGAGATCTGCCATGGCTGTGGTTGTCTGCTCATTTGTCACTTTTTAATTTTCTGAATAGGTAGGAAAGCGCAGTCAAAGAGTAACAAAATTGTCAAATACTTGTAAGACTTTTTAATGTGAAAAGAAATTGAAAGATCTTTTGCATTGATTTTAGTGATATACATATATAGGGACTTGTCCTCTTTATTAATAAAAGAAGTTTGGCATGGAAGTTCAGTCTGTGTTTTGTTGATTGTTTTAACTATCAAGCTGCATTGGGGGAAGCACAGATAGCTTCACATCTGTTGATACATCATAAGTATCTTCTTGAATGACATTTATTGCTTTTATATGAGACCATCAGTTTAGCTGAAATTATGTCAGCAGTTGCTGCAACAAATAAAATTATACCATAAGGATATGCAGCTAGTATCACTTTTTCCTAATCTGATATCTTAATGAAGACTCTGCTAATGTAAGGGTAGCATTTGTGTACTGGTTTGTACAACCAAACCACTCTAATTGTGACAGGAGTTGTTACATATGTTGGTTTTCACAGGAGAGGTTTTCTTCTGCACTTACACCCATTTTCCAGTTAATTGTCTGAATCAGAGTTTACAAGAACAAGGAAATCTTTAAAAGCTATGACTGAACCACAATTAGATTTCAGCTGTGTTCCTTTAGGTTTGCCATCAGGTTGCATTGCCCTGTGGGAACAATCTAAAGAGCTGCAAACACAAAGAAGACAGGATAGAACGTTGGCTGCAGACAAGCAGCGTATTCATTAGGGATTGCCTCAAGTCCCACAAAATATCTTGTCTTTTCAGAATACCTTTTTGGGCAGCAGCGTGAGTTTTTAGTATTGACCATATGAAAGAGAACTGGAGAAAATCCAGTAGAAATCCATGCTCTCTCTTCTGAGTTTGCCTGGTCACCCAGTCCCTTTGGACCCTCACAAAGAAAGGAAGTAGATCAAGGGAACCACAGGGTGGTGCTGATATTTCATGCCTGATACTTGCAGTATTTGAGGCTGTCGTCTCTCAGCATTGGCTAAATCAGAGCTGTTTTGTTAATCATAACATCACTAATTTCCTTTCCTGCTGATAGCTGCATGGTGATTTTGCTGCTGTCACTCCACAGTAATGAAATGTCATTGCAGGTGGTACAAAATGTGGCAAAGTTAAACAGTTGGGAGCAAACGGTCTTCTCAGTTACAGCAGTTCGATGGCATGGATTAATCTGAGAGGAGATGCCTCCATTTTCTCAGGAAGATTCCCTTTTGCTCGTATTCAAAGGGTATTGCGTAGTCTGATAATTCTCACCAGCTTGGTCTTTCTGTGGAGGCTATGATAGAATTTGTTCCATGCTTGGCTTATCATTTCCTGCTAACATGCTCTTTTCTAGTCACTGAAACCCTCTTCAAAGGAGATGAAAGCAACCCAGTCTGATGAGGCAGCCTGGGCCAGCTGTACCCTGAGAGAGGGTGAGAAAACACGCTTTGCACCCCCACCTCTTCCCTACCTTATGGAAGTGAAAGGAGCACAGGAGGAGCTGTACACTGAGTCACAGCTACGTCCCAGATTATCTTTTGTGTGCTAGAGCCCATATCTGCACGGAGTCCAACAGCTCCTTTCAGCACTTGGAGGGTAATTTCAGTTAACAGATGAATTCAAGGCAACCACAAGCTGCTTGTGGAAAACTGGATCCCAGAAAGAAAGATATAAAGAAAAGAAAAAAAAAATAAAAAGAAAAAAAAAAAGGAGAGAGAAAATGGAAAAATAAATAAATAAAGCATGTGTTGAAAAACAGCAATTATTATCCTAATAGTAATTCTCTCATCTCAAGTTATTTCCCAAGGTATTTAATTTCTGAAGTAGTCATTCATATGGCAAGCAATGTCTTAGGGGAGAAATTCACTACACTACTTTTATCATAGTCACCACAGCCCAGAGTTATTTCAATTGAATTTCAAGTGCTTGTTCATCATGGCAGCTGTGGGAATAATATACCAGGGGACTCCATCTCAGCAACACTATGCTCAGTAGCTTCTGAGCAGAGAGAATGTGCTTCTAATGGTGCTGCAGAAGCCTCCTGGGCTGTTTTATGGAGCCATTGCACTCGATCTGAGCTCAGAAATATATTGCTCTCTTGCAAAGCAAATAAAACTAGGAAAAGCTTATAGTGAAACAATATATCTTTTTTTCCAATCTTCTATGCAGATCAATACCAACAGTCCAAGTTGACTGAATGTTGTAATTCTTTGCTCAGTTCAGATCAAAACTGTAAAAACTAATGCACTGAGTCACCCAATCTTGCTTTAAATGTCAGACTTTTCTCGTAATGCATTAATTAATCGCACAGTCTGGTTGGTAGATAGGAGCCATCATTTACATTCCCATTTGCAAAATGTGTGAAAGCCTGTTAGATAAATTCATATCTGATAACTTCTTTGAAATTTCATTTTGATGGTTCACTTTTTATATGCTTATGTCATGGATTATAATGGCCTTAGGAAATACATTCTGCGCAGTAGCTGGGGTCTACATTATTGTAGAAGCATTACTGCATGTTCCACATAACCTAATAAGTATGTCCTTAAAATACTGGTGAAAAGAAAACCAAAAAATAGCCATAGGCATACTTGAGATGTGTCCTGCTTCCTCCTGAAAGGTTCCATTAAAAATCTTAGTTAAAAGCCTCTATTAAAAGCTTTCAGGAGCGAATGTGCCTTGTGTGGCCCCCTGAAGCCTGATGAAGCACCCACCAGAGTGATTTGTAGCTCAGAGATGCTCAAGCACCACAGTGGATGTTAATTGCCATCATGGCAAAGTCTCTTCCTCTCACTTTTTTTCATGGTGAACATTTTATGGGCAATGAACCACAGGAAATAACTGCTACTGATTATAATGAAAACACTGAAAACTTAAATTATGGCATCAGGCAGGAACAGTGCTGGTGTAATTACTATGTTAATGATCAAGTAATATTTATGTACTCCTGTGTGATTCTGTAGTATTTTTTAGTACTCATCTCTGATGTCCTGCAGAAGGTTTAAGAGCTGTCGCCATTCTCCTGCTGGGTTCCCATGCAGAGAGTTTGATAGTTGCCGCTAGGCCCAGTTAGGTCTCACAGTGGGGATCAGGACTCTTGTTGCTGCTCTGCTCTTCTTCTTATGCATTTTGTTCAGGATTTGCCCATGATCACCTCTAAGAGCCCCTTCGATCCTGCTGTAGGGGTCTAAAGAGGCACCAGTGCTGTGATTAGGTTAGGATTTTTATAGGAGACTGAAAGTCTCTTCCTATTCCCTTCTCAGTCCTTTTATACTGAAGGCAGAACTAGGAGACAAAAGGCAAGGAATCAGCAAGGCCCCTTTTGCAAAGAAAACATGGCATACACATACTTCTGAACTTTTTCTATGCTATATGCTATTCTTGACACATTGCTTGGAAACTAGCAGCCGGTAATTTTTAATGTAGAGTATTAATGTGTCTGGATACTTTTGGGTAGAAGAAAATAGAACACAACTGTGATTCAAGTCTGACAGCTGATTCCCCACCGCACCTTCCATACAGCTGCCTTAATAGCAATTGGCCTTCACCTAGCTGACAACTTTGAGCTGGAGGCTAATAATTATTTACTGGGAAAGCAAGTGTTATAATGCTATTTCTAAAAACTAACTTTTTTATTCCAACCCATTTATGAAGGTGGGAGGCTGCAGATGTTGTATTTCTTAGTTCTGGTTTTTTTCTGCTTATCAATTTTTATTTAAAGCCCTCTCCAGGTCTAGTGATACAGTAATAAGATTGCGAATCCCAAGAGTGAATCTACAATTAGATCACAAGTTAAAGAAATTTACTTTTAAATCGATGCTGTAAAGTTCTAGACCTGATTTTATTTTTATTTTATTTTATTCTTTATTGCTGATGACCTGTGATAGATCCAGAACTTGTGTGCTAAAGTCACAGAGGCTGCTGGACCACATTGATGGTGAGTAAGAACCTCCTGCACTAGTCACAATTTCTGTTGTCATTGGACACTACCAGTGTTTTTGCATTAGCTCCCCAGCACAGAAAATGGCCTGTATTTCCACTATGCTATTATTTGCCTGGAAGAGTAACCCTGAAATTTCCACGTGTGGTATTTAATCCTTTGTGTGTTTCTTTGTATTGTGACTATTCTACCTGAGGAGACTGTGTGAGTCAGAAATCTCATGTGTGGAGCTGAGAGTGGTGCCGGTCGCTTGCGGGCTTGCTGCAGAGGTGGTGGTCCAGGGCTGCTCTCCCTATCTCCTACATCAATGTACCCCAGACAAGTCCTGCTTCTGAAGGGTTGTGAAGCCATTCAGATCTTGGCTCGCTGTGATTGTCTCTACAAAGACTGAAAGTAAAGTATGAGCACTGTGACATATTATTGCTTTTCTGTTTAAAAGGAGCAACCCACACCCCTACTAATGAACCCTGATATTTGGCAGAGCCTGATACCCTGACTCTGGTGGAGCAATAGGAACACAGAACAAAATAGCAATCGTACTCCAGCAGGAAAAAACAGATGGATGCAAAAAAGGGAGCATGGAGCAAAATGAAACAAGGAGACAGTTTGTGAAAGAGGCAACAATCTCAGAGCTTTAGTTGTTACTTACACAAAGCTGACAGTATGACAGGAGCTCTTAAGGAGCTAGCCAATAGTCTGTCCCTCAGTGGAGCAGTCTAGGGAGGTTTATGGCTAATTAACATTAACTGGAAGTACTTTTTGCAAGCTGCCCTGCAGCTTTTCTGCCCTTGTCTGCAACTGTTCTGCCCCTGTTTGGTACAACCACAGCATGTACTGACCTTGGAGGCACCCAGGTACACAACCTGAGCCCTGAACAAGGATGACTGAGACCTCCTGCCAATAAGAAATAAGAAACAGAAGTCAGAGAAGAAAAAATGACAGGATTATGTGAGTCAGAAAGATCAATAAGATTAACACCAATGTGAAAAAGAAAGAAAGAATAATAATAATATGTGGGCTTGAAGATTAAGAATGAAGAGAGGTTAACTGAGCAGTTTAGGGGCTTAGCGAGAAAAGAATCTAACAGGTTTTCTTAATGCCTTGTGTCTGTAAAAGACTCTAAAACCTGTACTTCAATAGTTCAGCAAGAATAGTTGTTATGTGCCTAAGCTATAGGGCAGAGAATTCGTCCTGAGACTGGGAACTGTCTTGCAGCTTTCTGCTGTTCCTGTTCAAGTTCAGCAGATAAGCAGCTCTACCACATCATGGCTTCTTTGTAGTAGGAGCTTGCTGGAAAAGTGCCTGGCTCTTGTCACTGATATTTGTTTTTATAAGTCTGCCTCCTTTTATCAAAATTCCTTAAAAACCAACCAGAATTTTGCCAGCCATTTGGCATGCTACATTACCCACCAAAGATGCCTTCTCTGTGGAGTGATATGCACTGCTTATCTGTCCTCTGCCGACCATTGGAAGCACATGATGGAGGAACAAGTATCCCCAAAACCCACCAGACTACAACCAGTAAACTTGCAAGTAGAAGTAGTTTGAGGACAAATATTTGAAGATGCTAAATGGTGAGCTGAATTAGTTTTGCTGAAGGTAGTGAGAAGTATCTTTATTTCTCTGATAACAGACAGCTACATGGCCAACAATTTGGCCAATACTACTTTTAGCATTAATAGATGCTTTTCCTGTAAATGCCAATTCAGCAACAGGTTTCTTAACTGCCTGTTTGTAAATGTGTGTCACTGATTTTGAATTTTAACCAGTAATCTCAGCCTGAGCATAGACACATGCATTTTGCATACGCAGAAGTTCTTGAATCTTCTTGCTTTTTTTTTTTCAGGAAACAGTTCAAACCTTTTACATTAAGCAGATTTTGTAAGGAATTGTTCATTATTGAAAGGAAACCTATTGTAAGTGCTAATCTGAAAACAGAATTTTGCATTTTAACAAGACTACAGGAGGTACATAAGCATGTTTCAAATGATATTTTAATAACGGATGCTTAAATACTTTTAAAGCAACACTGTAATTAGATGTGTCTCTTTGAACCTTTCAGTTAAATAATTGCATACTAATGTAAAGAAAAACAGCTTTTCACTAAACAGCTTTTGCATTCAGCTGAGATTAATACACTTAATAAGCAGTTGTTATTAAAATAAACATTCAATAATGAGTCATTATAGCTATATTATATTCTTAAGGCCAAATGCTGCAGCTTGTACTGCAAGTGGGCAAAGTTCCCATTTACTGAATGGGAGCTTAGACTGTATCTGAATTGTAGGACTTGTCTAAAAACTATCTTGGAAAACTAATGAGGAAAAATTCTAACGTGCTAAAACTAATGAAATTTGAAAAGGGACATTTTGTCTCTTAACTACTGCTTTTGCCTTAAGCCATATACTTGCATTATATCTGCATATATTTCTTGCACAATTCATCATCTTCACAACAGCTAAAAAGGGGGTGCCTGGTTCTAACTTAGTGATAACCCTAATATGGCATTTAGCTATTAGTTTAACATAATGTTTTGGTTTAACCTCAGCCAGCAACTAAGTACCATGCAGCCCCGTGCTCAGTCTGAAACAAGGACACATAAGTAGTTAAATCTTCATAATAAGATACGTTTGAAAATCTTTTTTTCTGAATATGGTGTTGTGAATGCTTCAATGTGTTCAAGGCCAGCTTGGACAGAGCCTTGGGTGACATGGTTTAGTGTGTGGTGTCCCTGCCCATGGCAGGGGTTGTTGCAACTAGATGATCTTAAGGTCCTTTCCAACCCTAACTATTCTGTGATTCTATGATTCTATGATCTAGCTCTTGAGTGAGAGCACCCTTCTGGTCTTAAAAAGGATTTAAAAAAATCACTTTTGAATTGAAAAATGTTAAAAATATTAAAATACTGTGAAATTCTGAACTCAGCTGACTTAAAAAAGAGACATTCATAAAATTTGTCCTCTTGGAGGACACAGGATCCGTTTCTAAAATACATAATTTTCTTCATTTTAAAGAAGTAAAATTAACATCTTGCTTTTTTTAGTGAGCAAAAAATCTTTACAACTGATGGTGATCAGGTGAAATAACTTAATTTCCAACATGAAGTTAAACAGTCTTATGGATAAACATTTTCATTCAAAATGCAAAGTTGTTCTGTAAAAACCAGCTAATATCATTCCATATTGTTGAAAACACATTGTTTTTTAGTTACGAGAAACTTTAAACACAGAGAGGTGTCCAAACCAGCTGCAAACTCTTCCACTGAAGTTTATCTACAGCATTTTAACGTAGCTGATAAAGTCATAATGACTGGACAAATACATAGCAGTACTTGTGTGACATTCCAGTTAATGAAGTTCTGTTCCAAAGGGCTTCACTGGCCAGACGTGATATTTTTTTGTTTAGTGGTTTGTGTTGCATCTTTCTTCCACACAGTCTGTCTGTTACACTCTCCCAAACATTATTATTCAATTGGTATCAGATATAGGAGTTTCAGTTCTTGCTCATGTATCATTTTTAAGCCATTAAGATGATGTTTAGACATCCTCTATATCACTTGTTAGCAAGCATTAAATTTTCAGCTTTGAAGCACAAATATTATACTTTCTGCTGAAGTTGAAGTGACAAGAATATGCATAGATTTATTATTCTTGTGAGACTTGCAGCTAATAATTTGAATTTGAAAAAAGTACTCTGTGCCTTTTAAAGTTTAATACTTGTAGTTAAGAACAATTTGGTATAGCAATAGTCCTTGAAATGTTCAAATGCTTTAGCGACTTGGTCCCTGCATTACCACTTTAGAAAAGGAATTACTTTTCTTTTTTTCTTCAAATAGTGTTTGGGAGTTCAGGCTGCACAATCCACAAATGCCTCAGTGTGGATCCCAAGTGGAGTTTGTGCTTATTATTTAAATTAGTGGTTTTGAGCTTGTTATGTAGAGTGGCATTTGAGCTCTCTCAGCCTAGAGCTCTACAAGGTGAATGACTTGCACAAGGACTCCATGGCGTTCTTTTCAATTTACCTTCAATCTTAACATTATTTTCATCAGCCCAATACCCAAATGATTTGAATTTATTAGAATCATTGACTTCTTCGGAATATTCATCTTCTTGACTTGGTATAAAATTCCAATCAACTGGGATGTTGAATTT
>JANHGB010062921.1:0-17053 GCA_026283785.1 Coracopsis vasa
CATCCCTGGCAGTGTTCAAGGCCAGGTTGGACATAGGGGCTTGGAGCAAGCTGCTCTAGTGGAAGGTGTCCCTGCCTATGGCAGGGGCTTGGAACTGGATGAGCTTTAAGGTCCCTTCAACCCAAACCAGTCTGTGATTTTATAACCATTTACCCATATACAGCACAAAGTCACTTGCCAGGCAGGAACGGGGACTGATGAAAAATTCACACATTAACAGCCCTTCCTTCCCTAATTTTACCTGCTTCCTACAGCCCAATGAGAAGGGCAGAGCAGACACGTCTGTCGCTCAACAAATCAGGTTTTAGTCATTGTCCACTTGAGCATCCCTCAGCAGTAGTTGCTGATCTGAGCAGAAGTGACATCAATCGGACACAAAGCAGTTTTAATTCCTCCGTGCAGGAGTTTGTACTGGTTTGACTGCATTTGCTTTTAAATCAGGGCTGCTTAAACTGGAGCAGGTTTCCTGCTGCGATTCACATATCCCATTACACAGCTCAGCCCAGCAGCCAGCTCTGCGCAGCTCCACTGAATGGAAAGTTGAGCAGTCCATAGAAAAAATGCTTCTGTACACAGACAAAGGAGGCAGTCTCAAAAAACCACCACGTCCCCTGTAATCTCATGCATGCACAATTTACCTTTTGATTCTGGTACTCGGCTAAAGAAAGGTAAATCCAGGTTGGATGAGGCTTTGAACATCCTGATCCAGTGGAAGATATGGGGGACAAGGGGTTGGAAAAAGTGATCTTTAAGGTCTTTTCCAACCCAAACCATTTTATGAAAACCCAGGAAGACAATACACCTCTAGACACAAAGCAGGATGCAGAGCTTAGCCTGCACCTTTTCTTTATCAGGGCAACCTTCCCCTTTCCCACATCCACCCCAGCCTCTTCAACTGACTTCATCTTTGGCATCACATGCTTCCACACCAGCCATCCTCCTCCCATTGGGATTTTCAGCTCCCTCAGCACAGCCCAGAGAGGACCCCACCTGCTCTAGCAGGGAGCCAACTCAGCTGGGATCTGTGTAACAGTGATGGCATTATCAAGCCTCTGCTCTGCATCAGCACAAAGCTCTGCTAAAGCTGCTCCCAAGGACAGTGTCCGCAGGCATCTGGCAGAAGCAGGAGCATCGCTTGCTGGTTCCCGGATCTGCCAAGCACAAAATGGACCGGTTCCTCATTGGGAGCAGGGAGACAGCATTTTATCAGGGTACTCAATACCAGGTGATGACATTACACAGGCCAGTAATGCCAAAGCAAACTGGGTCTGTCCCAACAGACAGGAGACCCACAAGGTAAACACAGCGCTGCCAGGTCACTGTGAGGAACACATTGTACTTCTGGGCCTTAAAACACACCAGGAATAATCTGTAACAAGGTACTTAAAACTTCAACACATCTAAAGCCTAAAATTGAACTTTGCAACTTAACACCACAGTGTATTTTATTAGCTAGGTGCTAATACCAGTCCAATACATCAGGTCACGTTTTAAAACTTACAAATAGTTTAAAAAGACTTTAATCAATCATTAAATAGGTGTTTTAATAAATGGCTAAATCAATCATTATAAGCCATAATATTAAAGTAAGCTATTGGACTTTATAATAATCTGCAGTATCTCCAGCTGAGGTTCTCATATCTATCTATAAGACATCATGATGTTAGACATGAAGAACAGAACGCATTATCTATCATTTCTTAACTCTTTGTACGTAGACTTTAATGTAAATATAGTCCATACGTTGTCACACTTCATGTGGGTGATGTTTAAAATACAGAGGAAACATTGCAGAGCACTAAAAAGTGGTCCTTTGGGATGGCACTGGAGAATATTTAATAAAGTCAAAAGCTGCAGGCTAATTTCCCCTGGGAGTTCCCATTTAGAGCCTGTCGCAGCAAGAATCCATCACAGACAGCACCAATTCACCCACACCAGAGAGAAAAACCACCTCTTCTTCTTTCCCCACTGCCAGCCACACAAGCAGTCTGCTCTTGCCTCCAGTGAGGGGGTTCTGAAAGCAGACAGGCGAGGTGAGCAAGCGAGCCTCATATCTTTAGATGGAGCTCATAACATTAATGTATTTAGTGTGGCATTTCTGAAGGGATGGGGAGGAAAGAAGAAAAGCTATTCCACCCTCATCCTCCCCTGCAGGGAGAGACCAGATGTCTCACCTGAGCTCAACCTGGGGCTGCTACGTGTCTGGGAGAGATGGGAGAAGAAAGAGCCAACCGAGCAGAAAGGGAAATACCTCTTCAACTCCAGCAAGACAAGGTCCCTGCCAAGAAACACACCTCCAGTTCCTCATTTGCTTTACTGAGAGAAGCTAAAAACAATAAGCAGAGGCACACAGCTGGAGCAGATGGTTTTAATTCTTCACTTCTTACAAGCAGCAGCTCGTCCCCTCCTGCTCACCCACCTACCCTCTGTTGGCATCCAGTGGTTGGAGCATGATGCCAAGAGGGGGAGCAGAGCCCTTCCCCAGTGCCAAAGCAATCCCTTGAACTCCAACCCTAACATCCCTGGGATGGGCTGTGATCAAGCTCTTCTGCTTGCTCCTCATCATTCATGCCAGGTAACCTTTGTAAATACTTCTAAGCAATTCCAAAAAGCCAGCCAGGCTGCAAGAGATGCAGGAATCCTGTTTAATACAGATTGATGCATTAAAATAACCCACCTCCCGTGGCACTGCTGTTCTCTTTGACACACCAACCTAAAGGTCAGTTGTCAGGAGGTATTCAGATTTCAAAGTAAACCCATCAAACTAAACCATTTTAGGTCTGTATCACTGCCATATGTGCGATGAAGTGATGAAACACACCCCATCCTGTCTGCTGGTTGAAAAAGATGATTTCAGGTCACTGTCCCTTACGCAACGAGAGCTACTCAGCTCGATAAGATCAGCCACTAAGCGGGATTACAGATTTATCTTCCCTCAGCGGTGTGATCTTCCACTAATATTTATATCACAAAAAAATAACACAGAAAATATTTCCAGAGCTGCTCTTTGAGTCACCAGCAAGGCACGAAATGCTCACACAGCAAAAGGCAAATCTCTTAACTGCAAGGACAACACAAACCACAGAGGGGGAGCACAAACCACCACAGCCCTGGTGTCAACAACAGCATGGGAAAACCCAGGCAGTGCTGAGATGCTGCCAATCAAACCAGTGGGGCTCGGTTTGGAAGGAAGATGTGAAGCATCACCATCTGACTCACACCAAGGAGCCAGGATTTGAAGCACTCCGCTTCCGATGGTACTTCTCTGTGCCTGCAACTTACATCTGGGCAGCACATGCCTGCACCAGGACGTTAGAAATCAATACAGACACAGGGTAAGACACCCAACCCCATCAGGGGAGTAAGGCTAATTTCTATATTCTTACACCCATCCCAACACATGCTCCCTTGGGCCAGCACTGCCTCCACCAGACACAGGGCAGAGGCAGCCCCAGGAGCAGCACTGGCAGACAACTACCATATACACCTCCTGGTGTGGGTACAAAGCTTCAAACCAACATCAAAGTTGAAAATAAGCTTTCAGAGACCACAACTACAATGCATAAGCCTCTACACCCAGCTGCAAATCTAGTGATTTTGAGTGTGGATCACAAGTATCTTCCAAAATGATGCTAGAAATTCAAACCCATACATGCAAATAACACCATTTAGGGATGCGGATGCAGACTTCCCGGTTTCCCATCACCATTTGCACAAAGACTTCAATCTCATCTCACTCATCACTGAGCCAGGCGATAGGGGACTACTCCATCAATGACATCACTGATCACAGTGCTGATTACATCATCATCCACAAGAGATTATGCAGCTTTTCAAGTGGAACCAGCAGCCTGGGGAGAGGAAGCCATGAAGGACATACGTATTTAAGAAGTCTCACACTGTTAATTCAATGGCAGAACTTCCAACGCTATCTTTTGGAAATATCCAGTACATGGACACAGTATTTTCACGTGCTGTTGCTAATGTCAGTGAGCCAGCACACGCTTATGGGAATACTCTGGCTCCTGGAAAAGTCACACACACACTTATGGCAAGTGAAGGACTCCACAATTAGGAGGCCAAGACTGAGACTTTGCACAAGTGTAACCAAGAACATCTTCATCCCTGGTCACAGGGGAACAAACAACACAAGATTTGCCAAGAGCACGATAAGGAATGTGTGTGCTGAAACATCTCTCTCCAGGACGGGAAAACCACTTAGAAACGCCCATTTAAATGGCTCTCAATGGAAGATATCAAAGTTTAATAACAGAAACTCAAATAAGAACCAAGCACCCGTTACAGAATCTGGCACTATGTGGCTGGGAACGTGAGAAGGACAGCGTTCCGCTGTCCCCATGCCACACACCAGCGCTGGATCTGTCACGGGTAACTGCTTCTTGCTCAGCCTTCCCTCCTCTGCATGGGCTATTTGCAGCAACAGCATTAGAGCCACCATCAAGCAGATGCTTAAAAAAAGCAGAATGACGTTCAAATGACATCTATCCATAAATCAGCCCAAACCACAAACATCTGAAGAAGATTTTCACTTAATCCAATTTACTGTAATCTCTCTCTTTAGTTAAAATGACAGAAATGTCAAAATGGGACTTTACTCTTCTGTCAAAGCATCTCATGGTAAAAAAGAAAATAAGCAGGCTCTCACGCGCAGCACCACTTATTAGGTTAGAGATGTCAAAACTGTACTTTGATTCTCACTATTAACAGTCACATCCACATGCTGTGCCCTTCTGTTTCACTTCATTTCCCCCAAAAGCGAGCACAGAGCATATGCTTGATGCCAAGCACCATCTAAGCTAAAACTCAAGCTACCCATTTCTTATTGCTGATGACCCTGCGCCCATCTCTGCTTGAGGGCACTGAGACCCCCTGGGGGTCTCTTATATCCCATATAAACAGCCTTATTTATCAGCAAACATCTCGGGAAGAGGGTTTTGCTGCTTCCAAAGCATAAAACAATGATCCAAGACTTAACACCCCAACCTTCGACTGCTTTCCCCATCTCTCCATGTTAATTAGCAATCAGGGTAATCGACTCACTACCTGGAGCTAAGCACGTGGGTGTCCATCTCCATCTATTTCTGTCTGTGAGTGTGTATCTCCTCCCCAATGGTCACAAAAATTAAGCCATTATCCAAGAGTCCAGGGAAGTGAAAGAAAAATACCGACTGTCAGGAGCGGGGTCTTCATGCATTATTTAACAAGAACTCTGTTGGCAAAACTGGTGTTGTTTTTATATAAAAGCTAATAGAAATTGTACCTCCAGGTGTCAAAACACTGATGGTAATTCCTGCTGCCTCAGACATCTTGATGTTTCAATTTTAGCAGTGTGAGGAGCCTGCAGGGAATCCAAGAGGGTAAAGTGCTTGTACTCAAAGAGAAGCAGAGAGAAGGAGAGCCTTTTTATTTCTTTATAAAGGGCTCAGGGGAACAGTTCTACTCACTGGAATTATCAGATCTGGTTCCCCTGCTCCTTCCCTTCCTTGAAAGAGGAAAGAGCAAGATAGGCTAACAAGGAGTGATTGTATCATGTCGACAGGGAACAAAAAAAACCATCAACAAGGCTGCTGAGGAGAAGCAGAAAGACAAAGATGAAGTGAACAGAAGATATCATAGGGATACAGCAGCACAAGAGCAGCTGCAAGTATCAGGATGCTTAAATGGTGGAACAGTGATTTTAAAGTGGGGGTTTGGGGTGGTTTTTCTGAAGTTCATGCCTAAAAGCACAGCAGCACATTGGACCCCTCCCCAAGTCCCCTCTGGTACTAACTTCCAACTGCACTTCTTCATTTCCACCTTTGGTGCAAGGGAAGATCAGAGCTGTACCTACCTACACAAGACCAAAGTCAATGCTGGGAAGCTTTAGATGTGCTGACACTGGTGCACCCTGGGCCCTCGGGTACTCATTTATATATGAACAGCTACCTGCTAGCTTTCCTTTTAAAAAAGGATGTTAGTTCCCCACACCAGCAAGTGGAAGCATCTCCCAGATCTTCACTGTCCTTGCAAAGCACTGCAGATGCTGGCTCATCCACAACATCTCAACTGCCTCCTCCATCCTCTTCCCTCTTGTTAACCTTTTCACAGCTTCCTCCTAGGCTCACTTTGTATAAACCCACCTCTGAAACCCACTGCTGACAGCAATGGCTGTGTATAGCACCCTACAGCATGAGTGCACTGGGGGATGAAGCTGTAAAAGCAAACCAACACTTCTTCCCAGTGCAGGGCTTTCTGCCAGGGGCTTTCAAATGTACTGATTTAAAATAAAAGTGATTGTCCATCTCCCTTGCTTTCTCTCTCCACTATCCGCACACCTTCTTCTGCCCCACAACTCCTTCCTGATGCAAAGACGGGATCATGCAGAGTGGACTCAGCTCATTGCCCTTCCCCAGGGCAATGATGGAGCAGTTAGACAATGAGAGCTAAAGATGCATAAAGAGTGCTCTTCCTGACCACCTCTAGTACAGCAAGCTCCAGCCAGACTCAGAGCTACAGCAAAGGCAGGAGAATGGATCTGCACAGCCCTCAAAATCCACACTCCAGAACTACAGCTTCTAGGGCAGCTCCAAGGACCACCTCATGGTCCAGGCGTATCCGTTTCCGTATTGATATCCACTATAGAAGGGGGACAGACAAGGAGAAAACAATAGCCCAGGAATCCACAAGCAGCTGAGGACGGCTTTCAAGGGGGAGAAACACAACTCCTGCAGGCAGCCACTCACTAGGGGACACAAAGGTCCTGGAGATATCCTTCGTTGGGTCAAACTCTCACAACCCCATTGCAAAAACAGCACTGAGGAAATTCCCAAGGAAAAGGGAATGGATGCAAGAGCAAGCTTGCATCTGGTACTCATCAGGTACTGGTACGCAAGGAGTACCAGTACTGCTGCCAATCCCATTCCACCTAAGGACGTGCCCAGCCCTTCACACACAAACTCCTTCTACCCGGCACCCCACCGAGCAGCACAACCAGCCCCCTGGACCAGCATCCAAAGCATCCCAGGTCTTGCACCACAGGGACCAGCGCGCTCCCCTCCCACTCCGATCTGCATCCTGCCAGGTTTCCCCAGGCAGGCCCCCTCCCCACACACAAATCCTGCCCAGGCATCACTCACAGCTCACTAACAAGTCAGGGACTGGTGGTCATCACTCCCACCCACCCCCAGAGAGACGTTTGGTGCCTTCATGCTCCTCCAGCCACGTCTCGCAGCGCGTGGTATAAACTTTAAGAGGCAATGACCTCATTGGAGGGGGAAGAGCGAGGCGGGGGAGCTGGCTACGTGCCACCTTCTCATTTTTCACATTAAAATAATAATTTATGAGAGAAAACCCATTTATTCATCTAAAAGAGGGAAAAAAAAATATCCCATTAGAAACACCAGGCCTGCCTTGGACTGCATCACTTGTACAGTGGCTCCTGCAGCAGCACCTACTTGGTGTAGGACCCCCCAAGCATCCCTGTATCCTTGCTTCCAAGGCACAGCCCCAAGACACCCCACTACTCAGGGAACATCAGGTAGCAGAGCCAGCATCTCCCCTTGTCTTCGTTAAGGCCGACTTCCGCTGTACATGCAATTCCAACTCTTAATTTGTAACTCTTCCAAATGGGCAATTAAATAGGCAAACCGTAGCTGGTGAGTGGGATTTCAGCTGGCCGGGATGAGGCCATCAGGGCTCTGCAGTGAGCAGGAACTGCAAGGCATGTCATTAATTCTGCCCAGACATGTATCACACCCTAATTCCGAGCGCACATCCAGCATGTGTGCGGCGCTGCGTAAAAGCAGGATACACGAATCCTGCATACTCACACATTTTATATGCTCGTATTACTTATGTTATAGATTCACACATACATTACTCATAGCTCTTAAGAACAGAACATACAGTTCATCTTGGCATGAATCCCAGAGGAAGGGAGAAAAAACACACACAGAAAAAGCCCTGCAGTAACAAATCTAACTCGCACCGCGTCCAACAGCATCTGTGGTAGGAGGCAGAGCTGTATGATGGATCATCAAATGACTGACTGACTTTGTGTAGCACACCCCTGTGTCTCTGATAACAGCAGGACTGACTGGCGTTTCAAGGGACATTTCCTGACTCAGTGTGTGCCACCATTCTCCCAAGTTTTTGCTATGAAACTATGGAAAAAGCAGCCTAATTCTGCAGTATGAGCTTAACAACCCCTCATGTGCACTAGTTCCACCCACGCACCCCTATATTTCAAGTTAGGGACCAAATATGTTCATGTGGGACTGTAATCGTCCCTAAGAAGTGCAGTATCTCAGAAGTTAAGCATTCTAGCCAACGCCACGCTGATCTCCAGAGCATGCTGACACAGCAGGAGGGATATTTAAGCTGCACACACCATACAACAACAGCAGAAAGTCAGGTTAGCACAGAGTGGGAACACAGCTCCTTAGCAGGACACGGTGCAATGAAAGAAAGCATTAGATAAAATGAGTAAATCACAGCACACTGCAGCTTCTATCCACCTTTGTAACCTCCACAGCAAGTTTGCAGCATTTCAAAGCATTCTCCTTCATATCCCCTCCAAAAAGGGGCTTTGTCCACTCTTAGAGCTTTATACCCAGTGTCAGAGATATAAAAGTTAGTTCTAACACTCCCATTTTCCTCAGGAAGAAGAGAGCAGAAAGAAGCAAGGCACAGCAATCCTAGCTTGGATCCCACCAGGAGCATCCCCCTTCCTCAGCTGTGACCACAATGCCATGATCCCTCCTTGGCAAAGGATTCCCAGCACACCAGAAGCATCCTCCCCACTACTAACAGGAGCACGACCCTTCCAACCAGCAGAACCACCCAACCCCTGAGTTTTGCGAGCAGAGTTTACCAGCACCAACTCCCTTGATGCGACAGCCAGCACGAAAACAGCAGCTGCAAACTCCCACCAGCCTGCCCCAAGTCAAAACACACCACGCACTGCTTTTCAGGCAAACCCAAATTACAGCATCATCTGCTGACTGTTCCCGGGACGAACAAACCCACATTAATTACAGGCTAAACTTTGGAATTCACCTCTCAAAAGCAGGAAAACATCAGCAAAACTGCTTTGATCCCACTGACAAATCCCTCTCCAGCCGACGGAGCCATGTGCGAGACCAAGACATTCCAGGGAGAAAACAACACCTAAAACTTTTTTCCTCTCCTTTTTCCTTGTTGCTGCCCTCCCCCCAAAAAAACCCCACACATTCCAGCAGGGCTGGAGGGATAAAATCACCTCGGAAAGCAGCCGGAGCTCACAAAACCCCACACTTCACCTCTGTCTGCAAGCACCGGCCACCTCCGGGCAACCGCAAAAGTGGATTCCCAGCCTCCAGCACTGAACACTGTTTCTGTGTTGCCCGGCCAAGTTCCAGTTTTCCAAAGCAACTTCTTTCTGCTGTGGCCTAGTTTAAGCTCTCCAGACAAAAACGCCACCAAAACAAAAGCAGCCCAGCCAGCCCGGGGAGGGAAGCGGAGGGGTACTCACCTTCGCAGCATCCCCGCATCTCCGCCTGCATCTTTAGCAGCCACCCTCTCAAACTTCTAAATAAATAAATAAAGGGAGGCCACACAGCCTTAAAAACCAAGCTGGAAATGAAATGGAAAGCCTGTAATTATTTCTCAATGCTCCTGCCAGTCTCAGCCTATAAACACAGTGGATTACATAAGTCCACCCCTCCTGTTTTGAAGCCAAAAGTATGAGCTTTTCCTCCAGCTCTGGCAGCAAGTAATAATTCCTCGTCGGCATGGCAACGCTGGCTGGCTTCCAGCAGACAATGGGCGAGTTGAAATACTGCTACGGCCTTTTTATAGCTTAGCTCTGAAAAACCTCTAAAATATTAGCTATCTGATGGCTAACCCAACTTGACAACCTCGCCTCCTTTAACCCTTCCCTTCCCGCACCGCTGCCCGGCATCATCGATGTCTGGGATCACCGGTGGTGATGCAGGGATGGATGTTGCTCTTCCCATGGGTGGCACACAGGGACAGGTTCCTATTTAATGGATTTGTCGACTTTGTACCGGAGCAGCATCTGCAGGACCTGCCACAGACTGGGTTCTCCCAGTTTTGTTCCAGTGTTACTCAGCAGGTACGTTTGCTCTGCTGCACACAGGGCTCTCTTCTCAACTAGCTTAGCTCCAGAGAAAACAAACAGCAAAACAACACTTGCGTGTGCAGTTTTGTCATTGCCCCCGCAGTGATGAGGCCTGTAGGGCTCTGGGTGTGATTTGCAGAGCTGCAGGGAAGCAAGATGCTTTACAAACCCTCTCTCAGCAAGTCTTGGGACAGCTCATCCGTCCTTTCAGGACGCACTGCAGGGATATCCTGGGGAAGCAGCTGAACTCGAGATGTCCTGCACCCTGTGCCAGTACAGGGCAACCTCCCATACAGTTTGGGCTTATTCTGCAGCTGAATGAGTTAAAACCACTGACACACACCAGCAAGACTGAGGACCAGCACCAAACTCAGAGGAGACAACATTCAAGACATTATTCAAGTCCACGGTGTAGTGAAGACTGATGAAGTTAAGGAGCCTCGTGATTGAATTTTAACCAAATCCTACCAAAATGAGCAGCTAACGCAAACAGCAGCTCCCAAGATCATGCAAAGTTAATATTTACCCTTAATACACACACAAAGCTGCCCAGGATGACCCTGCTATCTCCAGACCCTGATCACCTGAAGGCCAGCAGGTCCATCACACCCATCCCGTTTACACCTCGGAGCAGGAGCTCAGCGAGTGCCGCTGCCGTGCGCTGGCTCACTTGCAGCTCTGAGTAAAACTCACCCCAAGGGCTGGGAGATCCTCTGCCATTTGCTGAATTTTTGCAAGTTAGCGAATAAGCAAAGGAAACAATAGAAATTAAAGAGAAAATTAAGAAATAAAGAGCCAAGGCCACCACAAATACACAGTCAGCTTCCTTCTCATCGCTCAAAATAGTGCTGCCAGCGTCCACGATCAACTCCCAAGTCTGGCAACGGCTCTGGGAAAGCTCCTGCTCTGCACTGGTGGCTGCTGAGTCTCCAGGGCCAGCCCTCCGCACACAGGCTGCCCCGGGATCTCAGGAAAAGGCTTGAATGCACTGCCCAAGGGAGCCTTTAACACTCAAAAACCAGAAGGCAAACAAAACCCCAACATTTCTTTCTAAATCTCATTAAGTCAGAGCGCATGATTATGATTGTTTAATGTGCAAAGGTGATAACATTGCTTGGAGCTCTACTTCAATTCATTATTTTATGGGGATAAACATACTAGGAGACACTAAGTGCAAACCACAAAGGTTCCTTGGTACCCATCCGGCTCGCAGCTGCCCAGCCTTTGCTATGAGGCTGCACTTCCTAACGCCATAGAAGAGCCCAATTCTCACAGTAACTATCCGAAAGACAGTCAAGCACTCATCTTAGCACAAACCACGATGCAGCAAACCCCACAGATGCTGGTTCTGACAGCAAAGTGTCCAAGATGGCCAAAAGTAGTAGTTGTTGTCACCGATTATTAAATGCACAATGTGCTACCACAGAGCCACACACAGGGTAGAGAACCAGAACTGGCACAGAGCATCTACCTGTGTCCTATGAGCTGTGAATGGGCTGAAGTTAAGAGACATCACCTAAAATCTCTTAATGCCGTTTTTCCAGATGAGAACGCAGGGATGCATGCCTGAACATCTGCGTTTTCTAGGGAAGCATAAATTATTTCTTATATTTATTGGCCAATTTTCTGGGTTCCACCCCATAAACAACAGGCAAACAAGCCACAGAGAACTGAAGCCTCCAGCTTGTGTAGGGATGGGGTCTACCCTGCCCTGCTAAATGCTGCAGACACACAGCCGCAGTTCATCCTCTGCTGCTCCAGTGAATCTCAGTGGGTCTTGGGGACACCTTTCCAAGCAGACCACATTTGATCCCCCAACCTCCTTCAGAACTTCCTATTACCATGATGACATCTAAGAACACGGTTACAGAACACCCTATCCCTAACCTGAAAAGAACTATTAGGGTAAAACAAAGCTGATGGTGGGTGTGATGTGGGGTAATGCACCACGCACATGTGGTGTAATACACCATGTGCCTGCAAAGATGCGGCACCTCCAAAGAGGGCATCAGGAGCCACAGGAAAGAGGAAATAAAATTGGAGCTAAACCATCTGGAGACACCTTGCTCCCTTCTCCGTGCAAGGAACATCCCCACCATGACCCCAGCCACGTAGATGTGTGATCCAAGATTGGGAATAACAACTTACAACTACAAAGCCCTGCTGAAACTTTAAAATGGCATCACGCTACACATGCTTTTTCAGCTTAAACCCTTAATTAAAGAGGCTATTCTTTACAGTGCTGGAGCCACTCCAACTCCCATTGTTAAATCTAAAATAAAACCCTGCAACCCCACAGCATCTGCAAGACATTAAAACATTCAATACTGACTTCTTTATTCAGCTTTAAGGCATCACTCAATGAGTTTTTCCTCTCAAACTCCAAATCTAAGGATTTCAAGAGAACAATCAACAGCACCTCACATACGATGCTTTTTCTTCTTTTTTAGATGAACCTTCTGCAATAATATCCTTGACCTTTAACAATTCCAAAGCAATTAAATGTACACTTGGTCATGTACAGCCTCTGGACAGACTGCAAGACCAGCATCCAATGCTGGGTGTCAGGACAAAGCAGATTCTAGCATGGAAGCCAGCTCCAAATACAATCCATTCTTTCACAGGGACAAAACAAGAAGGAAGGCAGATTTGACCACAGAAAATCACCATGAGCACCAGAAAAATACAACAGAGAGACAACTTTGGTCATTGCTAATAAAGCCAGAGCCACAAGACTGAACCTTGTCATTACAACCTCTCTTGTTCCAAGGTGAGTCTTCACTTTTGCTCTCTCTGGAGAAAGAGGCACTTGCAGCCAGCCTCTGCAATGTCAAGGGGAACCTACACTCATTGCAGGGGGAGCAGGATTTCAAGGCCAGCCTCTGGGAATATCACCCATTTAGCAGCCTCTACCATGCTGGCAGATCATGACAGACCTCCGTGTTTCCATAAAGCCCATATAACTTTAACAATACTGCTCATACTCCTCCTGTAAGCAGTTTCACACCCACAGAAACATTTATTGGAGTGGCAGGTGGAAGAGAAAACCCAAAGATCACCAAATTACGGTGTAGTCCATGAAGCAATAGATGCTTAAGGTATTCCCTGTAACAGAGGCGTGCAAGAAGGTGACTGGATGAAAGAGGTAGATCCAGAAGGCATGTGGACATCCCCAGTGAACACAAGCTCAAGCGTGGGGATTCTGCTCTGCCTGAGGAGCACCTTGTCCCCATGAGGAGCCTGCCCAGGGAAAGGTACCAGATCAAGGACTGGTTTCCCCCAGCAAGCAGCCAACTACACCCCAGTCAACTGCACAGGCGCTTTCATCTCTGTTCAGGTGATACCATCTTATCTGGGCTGTGTCCACGGGCACTCCTGCCTGCTTGCTCACAGCAGCTCTGCTGCGCGCAGGACATGAAAAGGGCAGCGAGGCTCTCTGCAGCAGGTCCCACAGCTCATCGCCCTGCTCAGTCACGCATGCTCTGAAGGTCAGAAAAGTAGGGAAAAAATTAAATCACAGAACCAAATTCAAAAGCCTGACTGTTGGCGGGAGCAGGTTTGTGTGATCAACTCTCCCCCACTTGCCAAGTCATTCTGTGGCCACAGTAGCAAACACATGAGGCAACTGAGTCCTTGTGTGCTTGATCTACCACACAGCTCCCAGGCTCCTATACCGACAGCTACGGAGCCAGGGCTAAACCACTCTCTTGCTCCACAAGCCAGAGCCTTCTCCTTCTCACACACTCCCAGCCCCAGGTACAGTGACACACAGGGCATACCTGCCTCTGCTAGCGGAGCCTGCAGCAGAGAAGAAGCTTCACGTGGGCCTAGAAACAGGCTCCAACATCAGAAATGTTGCTAAGCCAGGCAAAACAAGGCAGCACGTGGCACGTACGTAGGGACTGAAAGATGCTGGGTGAGTAACACAAAGGGAGGAGGTGGAAAGAGACAACTCATTCAGGATCTGTGCACTACCAGGCAACGCTCCTCCAACGGGATCAAGGAGGCCAGCAGCAGAGTGTATCCCATGGGCTGAAGGAGCCCACTGCAGCAAAGCAGAGCTGAGGTTACACACACGCAGCACTGGCCCATGGAAAATAGCTGTGAAAGGAGAAAAATCTGTGCTAGTAACAAGATAGCTTAGAGGGGGGAAAGAAGGGAAAAAAACCCAACCAAACAAAAAGCCCAACAAAGGGGAGTGGGGGAAATATTTCATCACATCTTTTAGAGAAACAAATTAGAAGGAAATAAAAACCAAATCAAGAATCTGATCCCAAGCCGTGCTATGCCAGTAAGTCTTCTCTAATTGTTTCAGTGAGGTCTGGACCATGCCCTCGCCAAAGGCACTGCCTGGGCTATTCAAAAAGCATCCACAACAAGTCCTCAGAGGCAAAGCACTACAGCGTGCAGAACACTATGAACCTTCCTAAGACTTGGGAGACCACTGCAGAAAAACAAGAGGCCACATGGACAAGCAGGGCCTGCAAGCAAAGCAAGAATACGGTCAACATATTCAATAGCGAACTTACAGAACAGAGCAAATCCCAGAAAGACCAAAAAACCACCCAGCTAGCTCAAGCTGGATGGGGAAATAGGAAAGCAAGATCAGCAGAAGTACAAACCACTCTTGTGCTAGTCAAAAAGCTAGGTACAGACTGAGGACAAGTGTCCAGCCACAGACCAGAAGTGGTAGTCACGGGGATTCTGAAACCAGGCTGAAACTCAGCAAGTTTCCATGTTTTCCTCATTCAGGAATGGGTAAATCCACAGCCAACCAAGCACCACACCAGCGCTCTTGAAAAGGATTCAACCTTCCCTTATATGCAGCCTGAAACAGAAATATCCTGTCGAGAAGAAACCCAAACAGAAAAGCAAACCAAGACGAGGGCTGTGCCCTGGCCATGCAATTCAGACACTTCCCAAACACACACCACTGCTTTCTGTTTATCTTCAGCTGGAGCTTCCCCTCCACATCCCCCTCCTCCCTCCTTCCACTCACAAACTGATATGCCTTTTAAGATCTCCTATCTGCTGGCTCTGCCCACTGCATCCTCAGCATTTAAAATAAGCAAGCTATGACAAACGCTGGGTAGCCATTTTGTGTTTAGTTTGGTGTTCATACTTTATTGCAGATGTTTTCCATCACTCCTCTGTCAACTGTGTCAGATNNNNCCCCAAGAGCTCGGCCAATCCATTTAGCAAGGGAGCAGGACTAATAATAGACACAAGGATACACAGGAGATAAATGTACACAAGACAAAAATAAACCCCAGCCTTGTTATAATTTTAATACAGGAGCTAAACTGGGAAATGATAAATGAAGACCATTTCCACAGCTGAGGCAAGAGGAAGATTTAACTCCCAACAGCCCACGAGCAAGCACACACACTCAGATCTGGATGGGGGATTTCAGAAAGCTGAAGGACAGGATGAGCATTACTTATTTAAGCACCACATTATTTCAGCTTACACCAAACGACTCAATGCTTTACTCTTTTCCACGGTAACCAGAAGCAGCTTTTAAGCAACTGTGAATGTTCCCAGACATCAAGTACCTGCAGTCGTAGGACCAAGATCCATCTCAAGAAGTTGTTTTCAGCTCCCTGAGCTGAACAGCACTCATTTTGATCCCAGTCAGTGATGGCAAATTAAAGCTTTAATACACTCATACACAGCTATAAACTCCATTTACATTTGTCCTTGCTGAGCATTAGCCTGTCTCCATTCTACATGGTTAACCATGCTCCCCCCACAGCCCCTGCCTTTGTTTTATAGAACAACTTCTGGTGTTTAAGGAGATTAACTATTTCCCCATGCAAATTATGTGAGGGATAACTCTTCCCTTCCCACAGGAATACCTCAAAGATTTCACAACCTTAAGCCCTGCGTCATCACGAGTTATACTTTTGTGTATACAAACATCTCCTGACTGATCAAATGAGGACAGACGCAGGGGCTGTGAGCCAAAGGAAAGCTTCCATCCTCTGAACTGACCTGCAACCAGGTGTCTCCAGCCCAGGGCTTCACCCAGCAGCTCTCAGACACTGCCCATGCCACCACCCTCCTCAGCAAGGAGATGGGCCAGGGCAGATCTTCAATCACATTCAAGCCCTTCCTCTGCTGAATGACTGCTTGACCCTTTCCTCCCTCACAAGTCAGCCCTGTCCATGGCATCAAAGCTCATTAAAAGGTCTGCCTGGAGGCTAAGGACCACAGGAGCATCCTTCTTCAGGTGACTCACAGATTGGAAGGAAGTCCATGCTAGCAGATCATTACCAAAAGGATGAAGGCATAAAGAAGTGCACAGAAATCCCATCCCCATCACTAACTCGAGGACAGGTCAGGTGCTTTTACACAAGACCTAAGACGCAGACTTCTTTCAGTGAAGTAAGACTGGATCAGGCTAAATTTCAGTGCATGTTTCTCTCTGCTCAAACCATCCTACTAAAAAGGAGCAAAGAGTCATGTTCCAGATGGGAGAGACTTTTTATAGCAAGCCACGGATATCTGCACATTTTGCTGGAAGTCTTTCATCATGCACACAAGGTACAATGCTATCTAGTAATCTGAGGAAACATCCATGGGATTTTCAACCTCCTCTAGAAATGGAGATTCAACAGGAAACCACAAATACACCAGGCAATTAATTTTTCTTTACCAAATGTTTCCAGTCATGTCGCAATTTTAACAGTAAGCAAACTATTTGGGTTCTTTCCAGCTCTTGTGCAACGATGTTCCTCATTTTTCATTCTATTTTCTTAAATAATCTCACTGAGATTTAAAAGAAAAGAGTTTAAAACAAGTTAGGAAGGCAGCGTGAACAGAGCATACCCTCCCCATTACATACTTACCCACCCCCAAGCTGTTTCCATATCACATAGCAGAGGTTTTGTACAAACAACCCAGACTTTTCCCAGCTAAAAATACAGCCAA
>JANHGB010062928.1:3324-22459 GCA_026283785.1 Coracopsis vasa
GGGGCTTGGAGCAACCTGCTCTAGTGGAAGGTGTCCCTGCCCGTGGCAGGGGGTTGGAACTGGATGAGCTTTAAGGTTCCTTCCAACCCAAACCATTTTGTTATTCTAGATGTGTATATTTATATAACTGAAAGTGACCATGGTAATTATTCTTTGTCTACCAAAAATGTTTTCTGTGCTTTTAAGAAGACTACAGAATAAAAAGTAGGACGTTGTGGAGTAAAAACATTAATTAATCCTGAATGTATTTTCTATGCTCTTTCATTTCCTTGACAGCATAGCTGCACTATCTCCTCATTTATTGTTAATGAGCTAAGTATATCCTTGCTTGGTGTTTCTACAAAATCAAAACAATAAAAATAAATAAAACCAGCCTAATGTTAAATTTAAGCCTTTGGCTCCATCAGAAATATTTAGAACTGAAATCACAGTCAGGTTTACATCACAAACATTTCAATATTTAACAAAACCCTGCTGTAAGAAATGCATAAATAATAAAATGATCAAGACGTGGAAGGATGAAAGCAAAGTTTTTTTAAAAAAACCACAGGGTGCAGATGCAAAAATTTGTATATTTATAATAAAAAGTCAAGTCACTGCCTCTTATAACTGGTATCATTTTCACATTCAACTTATTTTACCAGTCCATGACTGGTGGTGCAGTTTATTTAATTCATGATATGATTTCTAAATGTTTAATTAGTGTCAAATATAAGTACAATGTCAGTTCTGAGGAGCTTGGGTCTAACAGGCACACATGACTGAGAGGTTTCTGGTGTCAGGAATCCAAAGAAAAGGCTAAAACAGCCTTTGAAAATCAGAGTGCCACTAGGAAGCAAAATCTGGTTGGAAAGAGTCTCTTGGGTCCTGCTTACTGGACTAATATTTATTTCTTTGTAAAGTCTCTTTAGCTAATTTTTGCCAGATGCCATACCAGGCCATTCTGTCCTCGATCTAGCTGTCATTAGGCCCACTCTCTCGGAGCAGACCTTCTCAAGCCCCTTCTACCCCCAGGGGTCCTACAGGACTGCAGAACTGGAAACCTCCTGGTTCAAGCGGGCTATGTCCTTATCATCAGCAGCACAGGACCTTGATATCAACTGATCACACCAGTCTGGTTTTGACTGGTATTTCTACTGGAACATCACTCTTTTTATTCCCAACCTAAGTTTAACTGTGGGCAGTTTATCCCTGTTTCCTCACATGTCACTTCAGTCCTATCATACAAATAGTCCTTGTCCCACTCTGATTAATTTATTTTCACTTCTAGTTATTGTTTTGCTGTGTTAAAACAAGCCATACTCTTTTAAAGGATGGCAATGTGAGAAGGATCACATCAGACAACCAAAGACGTGATCTCACGGTAGTTCTAACGCTCTGCTGTAACTAATATTGTGTTTCTTTGAAGTACACTGGAACAAAGACACCATGTTTCCAGTGGATGCAAAGTACTGGTGTGCTGCAAGTGCCACATAAAGCAGCCTTTTTTTCTCCTGTAGGACAGGATCTTTGCTGGTTCTCTCTCCTTTGATACAGGCCGGCAGTATAATTGCCTTATCCACGGCCACAACATGCCAGCTCACCCATCCTGTTGTCATTTAGCACATGGCACGCTTTTTCTTCTCATTCATTTCTAACTGATGAGCAATTAACTTGTAGCTGAAAATCTTGCTCTTGTCAAGTATGTGATTTTGCACTTAATACTAATGAATTCATCTCTCTGCTCCTACCCCAGTCCACAGGGTCATTGAGCTTGATACCTTTGTTTTCTCTGTATTGACAACGTCTCCTTTCTTTATGCAATGACTAATCAGTGTACCTCCACTTTTTGAGCTACTCCTGGGCTACAGTTTTGCTGCTGTTCACTAATAAGTCTCAAGGAAGAAGTGAGATCTGTAATCAACCAGCTCATCAACTAGGAGCAAAAAAGTGTTTTTCTATTCCTTGTAGGTTGTGTCTAAAGTCCTGGCTTCATCTTAGGGCTATCTACAGCCTTTAAACTAAATCAGAATTTGAAAGGAGTTCATACCATAAAGACAACAAGAGCTACTAGAACAGAGTTGGGCAGAATGATAACAAAAAAGAAGAGAGGAACAAGAGGCCAAAATAATCTGCAAGAATATTGCCCACACCACCAGAAGGAAAAAGAAAAAATGTCACAGTCTCTGTAAAGGGGATTATTTTGAGCCATACCTTTATTCTGACCCACAATGTCTTGTTGACATACAAAACTGATGCTAATAGCAAAACACATCCTCAGTAAAATTAGCAACTCCTTCTTTCTCTACAGCTGTAACAGAATAATTGATTACTAAAGTAGAAGCCAAGAAAAAATAGCATGGAAGACACCAGGTTCATTCTTTATCAGACTGATTAAGTAAAGTTTTAAGGCCTCACGCTCGCTCTTTGCAGACTGGTGAATTCCATCTGTTAAAAATGAGTTCCAGTTGGCACACAGAAAATGACTGCACTGTTGTATAAGCATCTCCACAAAGCTTTGTCATTTATTTCTGTAATTAAAACCATTTTGAGAAAGACGTAGTCAGTTTAAGTAAATTACATGTTACAATAAAACAATTTTAATAACAATCCTGAAGTTATTAATGAACACTCAATTCTATATAGGGAAGCATTAACTGGAGTAGCTCCTGAACAGGATTATTGCTATTTCTGTGCGTTTAAATGTGTTTTCTGCAGAGAATATGGCAGCTACATTTGCATAATAATCATAAATCCAATCCAGCAATGTAATTTTATTTTTCTGAATAACCAGTCTGCTAATTTATCAAGGGCTCTGAACATCTGAAATGGTGGAGCAGAGGCTAAGATAATGATATGTCTTTTTTGTGGGATTTAGTAACTAAAACCAAGGAGGAACTGAAGGATGAAATTTTTAAACCCACTTCTATTGATTGTAAAAACATGGTTTATTGTTTCTTAGACCTGTCTGCGTAGTGTTTGTCACTCCTCAACTCTCCAATCCCAAGAAAATCAGCAAAGAAATAAAATCCCCCTCTTTTGTATTTAGTAAATACAAAAATTGTACATCTCCCAGAGCTTTGCCTAAGAGAACAAACTGTGGCTAAAAGCCGACTGGCAAATCATCCTGTACAGATGACTTGAACATGAGCGCACACAAAGAGCCAGAAAAGCAACATCTGAGTAATGGGTTTGGCTTTCCTAAGTGTCAGTATTTGCAAATCATGTGCCTTTTCCTCTTCTTGCCTTCAGGGGAACCATCTCTGTTTATTAAAGACTGTCACTGCCCAGGTAACCTTAGAGGAGGTAACCGGACCAATGAACACCATGGTGCTAGGAACACTGAACTCCAAAAGGACCATGCAACTTGGTCAACAAGCTCTGCATACTCAAGCTCATCAAGCTCATCAAGCAGTTTGCTTCAGGACAAGATCTGCAGTAAAATGAGGCAATGGTTCAGCCCACTTTGGTCAGAAAACTTCTTTCTGTAATTTCATCAAGCTCAATGAATGGGACAGCACTAAGGATCATGACCTCATCCACTTGTCGGAATTTTGACCTTTCAAGCACAAAAAAAAATAAATCACAGAATGGTCTGGGCTGGAAAGCAGCTTAATATCATCTAGTTCCAACCCCCCTGCCATGAACAGGGACACCTCATACGAGACTGGGTTGCTCAAGGCCCTGTCCAATCTGGCGTTAATAATTCCTAGATCATTTATCCTCTGATAAAAATAATTCCTATGATCATTTATCCTCTGATAATTATAATTCCTAGATCATTTATCCTCTGACAAGAACAGGATATGAAGATAAAGCCCATTATATGATAAAATGATTGTGCTCTTCTGATTGACATCTTCTGTAAGAAAGGGCTATGTAAGTACACAGTACTGTCATTATTGTTTTATTACATGAAACCCCCTAACTTCTGCTACAAAATAAAGTTCTTTTAAAAGCTCTGCATACAAGATTCACAACTGAAAGAGCAAAACTCCCTGATAGGTAGACCATGGGAAGATACAAGAGCCACTGTTAAAGAGTAAGCTCCTGAGAAGTAAGAAACTATTTGAGAAAGTATATAGCTCATAAACGTATGCGTTGTTAAACATCTTAAAACTAACATTACTCTCCCCACATTTCTACCTTCTGCTTTGGTCTCCAAAGAAACTCCCATCACCAGAGCCTTCAAAATAGGCTTCTCTCAGCCTAAGAAGCAAAAGAAACGTAGTTTTATAGTGGCACAGATGGCTATGTTCACACATCTTCACTGTGAGAGTTGGTCAGGCACTGGAACAGGCTGCCCAAGGAAGTTGTGAATGCTCCATCCCTGGCGGTGTTCAATGCTAGATTGGACAGGGCTTGGAGGAACCTGGTCTAATGTGAGGCATTCCCTGACCATGGCAAGGCGTTGAAAATAGATGAGCTTTAAGGTCCCTTCCAGCCTAAACCGTTCTATGATTCTGTGATCTTTTCCTCTTACAAGTGGTGGCTTCTCATGAACACTTTTACAGCTGAAAGCTAAGAAATAACATACCTCAACCAATTACGTTCCCGGTGTGGGAATTTGACATGTGTCAAACGTTCTTTGCTACAAAGAAAAAAGCACCTTTCTCACTGACTTCTACTACATCTTGCTTCACAAAGAAAATGTTACATTTTTGTTTCAGGGTAGCCCAGTGATGTGAGTGAAATTAGCCAATCTGTCTCAAACCTGAGACATGTCACTGCCTATGACATCATAAAGAAATGGCGCCTGATGCCCTTCCTTCTCTCCATAATGAGAAGCCTTGAGGGTTTAATCTTTGTAACAACACCTCCCCAAACCAAAAACTCAGAGCAAATCTGGTTCCTCTGACAGGTGACTCCATCACAAGAAAACTCATATCAGGCCCTAACTACACTGAGACAAAGGATGCTTTTTTCATGTGTTTCTTTGAATGAAGTTAATATTTTATGCTTGCTTTGACTCAAAAGCTTTTACACTCCTCTGTTCTCAACCCCTTTCTCCTTTTCTCTATTGTTTTAACAGGTGAAAAGTAGTAAAAGCAAACCAAGGGGAGAAGGAAACAAAGAGTTTATGTAATTTCTGGCAAAAAAATGCCATGGCAGATTAAAAATCCACTGAAGACAGAAGTATATAGACAAGTAGAAAAAAAGAGGTCACGTTGCATATAAATGTGCTTTCACAGAAAAACTACTCATCAGGCCTCTCTGAGGTCTTTTCTGCCTTTTCTGGCAATCACATTAGGGCTCACCAAATAAACAACTTCACTTGACTGGAGTCTTAGCCCAGGCGAGTGAATTAGCACCAAATGAACAGAGACATCCATTGGGACTAGTATAGATTTCACTGTTAGCTTGCTAATGTGGATTTGTTCACGACACACACATTCTACACAAAGCAATAAAGCCTCCTTCTGCTCTCACACTTGCATACGCCATATAAAGTCCATTTGAAAACACCTCTACTTGTGGCATTGACAGGAGCACCCCATTTCTACATACCCTGACTTAAAAACTTCTTCCTGGAAGTTTCTTGGCAGTATCAATCACCTCACTGTTCCCAGGAAGGGAAAAACAAGGCTGTTATTACTGCAAGAGAACAACAGAGCCATGGGGAATTAGCAGATGCAAGGATGCTGCCGAAGTTCAATGAGAAAAGGCAACTTGAGAAATGCTGCTTCAGTAAAGAAAAATATGGGGAATAGTTTTTGAGGGGAGAAGATAATAATGATTAAATAGGCTGAGTAAAAGGGAGGAAGGATGCAGAGAGTAATCAACCACAATTTGTCAACAGAGGAACGAGTCTAGAAGTATGCAATTAATTATGGAAAATAGGACAATTAATAAAAAATACAAAGGAAACACATATGGAAAAATATACAAACCGATCTGCTGTGTGGGTGAGAGGGAACAGAGAAAGACAATAATGTCAGATGTAATATGCTACTAAAGCTTTTTATTTCCTCACGTACCTTTGCTTTTTAAACTCTTGCAAAACATTACCTCATCTGTTTGTCGGGGTTTTTAATCCCTAGGGTGAAAACTCACATTCCTCATCTTTGTCTTTTCACTGCAGACAGCAAAACTCTTATCTAGCCAGAACACCATCAAAGACAGTGTCACACACAGCTGACTCTGTCTTCAAGTGCATTTGTGTGTATTTGCTAAATACATTTTGAATGTGTTCATCCATCTCTTCATAGCAGAAGCTCAGGGAGTTGAAACATCAAGAAAGTTCTGTTGTGAAATCAGTCCCAGATATAAGAACACCCACCACATTTCTATAGTGAGCTTTAAGTAATCAGAGAAAAATGGACGTGCTACACATTGTTTGATCAGTGGATAATGTAAAAGCATCAAGTATCTTCTTTAAAACTATTTTCTAGCATCTCTGTAGCTCCTCACCTGCAATTCTTTTGAAGAACAGAAGCTTCAAACAAGAGATTTTGGCATAAAAATCTTCACTAAAATCCTGAGCAAACTGGCTTATTTACTTACACATATTCATAGAATCACAGAATGGTTTGGTTTGGAAGGAACCTTAAAGCTCATCCAGTTCCAACCCCCTGCCATGTGCAGGGACACCTTCCACTAGAGCAGGGTGCTCCAAGCCCCGTCCAACCTGGCCTTGGACACTGCCAGGGATGGGGCAGCCACAGCTTCTCTGGGCAACCTGTGCCAGTGCCTCAGCACCCTCACAGTGAAGAATTTCTTCCTTACATTTAACCTAAATCTCCCCTGTTTAAGTTTGAGCCCAAATTATTCTTTGTAACTTGGATTTTCCCCCAAATAATGTGTTTACACCGATAAAAAATGCATTCTTTCGAAGCTGTTGCAGCTTACTTCCATTTCTGAAATTTGAGGAATATTGTAATGGGGTCAGTCCTCTTCACTGTTTTAAATCAATCTGCACCTTCAACACTGGAAGCACGGATGTATTTACAGTTCTGCTTCCCAAAGTTTGTTTTGGGGGCATTCACTGTGTGGCAGAGGATAGTACAAAAGATAATCACAGCAGTATGCTTGTGATCCGAGGTCTGGCACTGAGGTACTTCAGACTGAACCAGGACCAAATGCAAATTTCATAGCCTTCCCACTAATATACATCTTCAACCAAAGAACAGCCCATTTGTGATTTATGCCACTGCTTCTTTCACTGCTGAACCTCTCCCAGATGTCCTCATCACTTTAGGATACTGCCCTTCAAATTTGCTTTATAATGTGCCTTGTGCATTCCATAAATCAAAGCTGAACTCTTCACTTCTGTGCATTACTCCTGAAAATAACCTCACACATCTTCTGAAGTACGATCCATTCACTTGATGAAAGGCTAAGATTTTTCCTTAATGTGTCCTGGTCAAATTCATAATTATAGCACACGTCCCATTAAATGTTCCATGTAATAACTAGATGATAATTACTTGATGATTCTCCTGAATAAGGCAAAAAATAAGATCTGTGTGAAATCTCTTTTTGGTGCATAGTCATAGAATCATAGAATCACAGACTGGTTTGGGTTGGAAAGGACCTTAAAACCATTAGTCCCAATCCCCTGCCATAGGCAGGGACACCACACACTAGACCATGTCGCCCAAGGCTCTGACCCGCCTGGCCTTGAACACTGCCAGGGATGAAGCATTCACAGCTTCCTTGGGCAAACCATTCCAGTGCCTCACCCATCTCACAGTAAAGAATTTCTTTCTTCTATCTAACCTGAACTTCCCCTGCTGAAGTTTAAACCCGTTACCCCTTGTCCTATCACTACAGTCCCTGATGAAGAATCTCTCTCCAGCATCCTTGTAGCCCCCTTCAGATACTGGAAAGCTGCTGTAAGGTCTCCATGCAGCCTTTTCTTCACCAGGCTGAACAGCCCCAACTTTCTCAGCCTGTCTTTGTATGGTCTTCCTACGGTCACAGAACTGGAATCTAATTACTGACATAAATTCAGCAAATTCAGTGAAGCTACACTATACCATCAGGAGGAAATTCTGAGTAGCTCTTCAGTGACAAAAGCCAGAAAAAGTAGCTTCTACTGCAGAGAATGGTTGAAACGACTCCGATGTGGCTTAACTTCATGTCTGGTTTGATAGGGAGAAGCCTAAGTTAAGGTACCTAGAATATTCTGCCACCCAATTTTCAGAGCAAAATGAATTTAGGTGCCCAAAAGCTTTTGCCATGTAGAGGAGTTCTGGACTACTGTTATTTTTTTAATTGGCCGTATTTTGTCTAAACCCCATTATTAGATGTTGGAGGCCTCTATAGGCTCTTGCCCTATATCCCTTATAGCATGCTGTGAGTTTGCATGGTTTTTAGTAAGTTCTAAGAGGATCTGCATTGGATTGGTGTATTTTGCTGTTCACAAAAGTAAGCCAAATAATTTTAATGAGTCCACTTAGGAGTCTGAGCAAGACTTACAGCAATGCAAATAAAAATATAATAATGCTGCATACAGGAAAAAATACCTTATGCATCGAGGGTAGAGAGGATGGAAGAGATTAAGAAAAGACAAACTAGTGCACAAATAACTTCTATGAATAAATTTAATCTAATATAGTAGTAGTGATATCCAAGGATTATATAAACATTATGCTACCAAATTTAATGTGTAGATCTTTTTTGTTTCAGTGGTGCCCTAGAAAACTCCGTGTTTGGAATGCTGTATTTGTATTAAATTTTACAGGATGGTTCAAAACCTATTGGAAGATTATCAATTTCTAGCAAATTCTATAGTGACCTTTTTGCAGTGCTTAAGGCTGTAATACCCAGGCTAGGTATTTGTCAAATAGTGCAGCATGTTTTTAATTTAGGGAAAGGTATGCATAGGATTTGCAGAACCATCTAAATTATTCTGCACTTGACAAGAATTTGGGAGTCACATCTATTGTTGTAATGTTTTTCCTACCGAGCGCTTGCTTCAAGTCTATGCAGAAACAGCCCCTGAAATGGCAAAGAATATAGCAGCTATGTGGTTGCTTGTTGACCTGTAAGATTACAAGTTGCCAGATTCTCATGGCAAGAACAACTGCAAGGCCAGATGACAATCAAATTCCACTCTTAATTACTTCTGCCACGGAGTCTAAATATACGACCAGCTTGTGCTGAAATCATGTCGTGCTGCATCGAGCTGATATGTGTCAAGGGACTGTGTCCTTCGTTCTCTACCAATATTCAGAGGTATCAGTGAGGATAAATTCAGGATGGGGATTGTAGCAGATGCTGAGACCTCACTTGATATATGTACATATGCATGTCAACCTAGATAATATACTTGGGCATGGTAGGCAAAAAAGAACATAAATCACTGTCAACACAGGCTGCTGTACTCCCTGGAAGAGTCTTGGTGCTTTACTGCTTTATTGAATTCAGGTGCCATTTTTTTCCAAATGAGATTTTGATTAAGAATTATTATGTCTCAAAGTCTTTTAACCCCAAACCCCCATCCTTTTGACTGCCACTTTGAAACGTGTTCTAAGTCATAAAGTAACCTCACAGAGATTACAACCATGCAGGCATTAGCTAAATCCAACTCAAAATGAATATAAGAAGCCACTGGTATTTGTCAATCTGACTTTCTTATGAATTCTGGCTATGTTTTCCCTGTAAATGTAATTTTTAATCTGCTGGCCACCTACATATTTGCTATCAAGAAACAAGCATACTTTTTCTTTCAGTAGGCCAAAGGCTGAAAATCATCTTGAAGTATAAACAGCATCAGCCGGTAAAAGTGCTAAAGGGTATGAGTGTGTATGAGAAGGCGTAGCTTGGGCTGATACTATTTTTCAAAGACAGAAGAAGGAATTCCTCGTAAGTGCCTGGTGCTGGAAGGTTAGCTATTATAAACACACCATTAGGCACAAAAATAAAATGACAACTACTTCTGTGAGCTGTGGTCTTTCTCAGGATCAGTGTTCTGCATGGTTTTGCTACCCTTACACATGAATACATGATTTGAGAACAAATCAGAATCTGATGACAAAATGAGCTATACGGTTCTCGTATTTAAAACGTTACAGAACCATTACCTTAACATGTCTCTTAAAACTGAAAAATACACTGCACAACATACACAAATCATTGAGTCACTCCAAAAATGTAGGGAGGAAAAGCTTTATGTAGTAGCAATCCTACACAACTGTTCAAGAAAAGCAATCTGTACTGTGCCTTAGTTTCTAAGACCAAATGAAGCATAGCTTCTTTCTGCATCACTCACATTGGCCATTTTCTTTCACACCTTCATGTTCTATTATTTGTGTCACTGCAGCTAGAATTGCAAGATTTATTAGGAACAATAGTTTATCAGTCATGAAACACAAAGCATAGTCCCATCTCACAGCACATACACTTTAAAGAATGTCTGATACCTCATCCTACTTACAGAAGCGTAAGAACTGGTAGCCTGCATTAGGGACTTTAGTGGTAGCTGTTAAACATGAAGAGCCTCTTTCCCTATACATTCTCATCTTTGTCATTTTCTGTTTCATTTTCAGTATTATTTTATCGCATTATTTTACAATGTGAAGACAATCACAAGAAATCTGTCTATGATGTACTGCTCTTTCTTATCTAAATAGTGAACAGGAGTGAAGCATTTCCAGCCAGTAACAATTTTCCCAAACTTCCACCACCTTTTCCTCTAAGGAAAGGAAAAAAAAAAAGTGGAAGGTACTGTTTTCTTCAAGTTTACTTGAAAAACCTTTCTGCTCAAATAATCCTGCTTCCTTGCCATTTACTTCATGTGGAGGCTAAAACTGAACCTATGTGGTTGCTATTTAAGGGATCACAGAGCCCCAGGCTATTTGAAGAGGTAAGTAAAACCAAACCAACCTCAAAACCCCAAATGGATTTTATTTTATGTATTCCTAAGACCTTTTAAGCATCACTGACATAGAGGCATAAAAATGAAATCTCTTTTGGTGAGACACTGGCACAGGTTGCCCAGAGAAGCTGTGGCTGCCCCATCCCTGTCAGTGTTCAAGGCCAGATTGGCCTTGGAGCTTGGAGCAACCTGGTCTAGTGGCAGGGGATTGGAACTAGATGAGCTTTAAGCCCCTTCTAACTCTTATGATTCTATGATTCTTTCCCAGAGGAGGGACAGGAAACTCTAAAACAAGGTCTTTCCTTTGTGGATGACTGGCAATGGAGAACATCTGCACTACTTGTGGGACTACAGATCTTGCGGCTAGTGGCTCATGTGGATGGGCTACAGGGCAGCTTTGCTCACCTGCTGACCCAGTCACGGCATCAGCATACTGATGGCTTTGTTCCCAAAAGTCATCTCTTTAGTACCTCCAGAACTCAAAATCTCATTACTGGTTGTAAACAAGGATGCTTTCCTTTAAGGGGAACTTTTCTAACACATTACTAGGAAAAATACTCTGAAGTCCTGTGTTCTGTGAACATAACTCTTTTCATTCATGTGGGATAAAAAGAAACTATTTGAGAGGCAGACCATATGACAGAGTTGGGTTTAAGCACTGGGGCAGGAGCTAGCATCGAGGAGAAGTATGTTATGGGTTCCAGTGTTACGGATCCAACAAGGGGAAACCACGAAGAACTGAAGATGCACAGAAACAGAATCATAGACTCAACTGGGTTGGAAAAGACCTTTAAGATCAAGTCCAGCCATTCCCCAGCACTGCCAAGGCCACCACTAAACCATGTCACTGAGAGCCTCATCTACACGGTTTGTGAACACCTCCAGTGATTCCTCCACTGCCCAACTGAAAATGTTTAGCAGCAGGGGGCAGAAGGATGGTAAGGCAAGTTGAAAGGTTCATGCTTCAGCTTTCTGCACAATTACCAGGCCTCTCTGTGCACTAATATTAGTACACTTGGAGGATGTTTCTATTTAACATTGGTTGGCAGCAATGCTAGGAAAAAAAAAAAAGGAACACTTGGCTTTGACCTTACATTTGAATCTCGTGAGTTTAAATATTAAAGGATATAAACAGAATGACTGTCAAGCCTCTCTACCACAGGACAGGTATTTCTAAAAGCACCTCTGAAGCCTGACGTAGCTGGTTAGAAGAATAGACTTGTCAGAGAGGCCACAGAGACAGGAGAAATGCTTGATCCTGAAAGCAGAAATATATAGTAAAAGTCAAAGAAGGGAAACAATAATAATAAAGCCTTCACAAGTCTCTTGTGAAGTGGCTAAAACACATAAAAGGAATTTCAATGGCAAGTTTTTCTCCCCACTTATCTAAGGAGACCAACCAAAATTTATGCTTGCATTTTTACCCACGTAGTTTTATCCCAGATGCCTACGCACACAGCTACTCACACTCACAGCACTGCAATTCAGCAGTCGGAATCTGGTCCCACGTGAGCCTCAGAGTGCCTACTTTCCAGAAAACAGGAGTAGGAGGCGTTGGAAATCAGGCTTGAGTCACGATCCCACTTGTAACTACAGAGAAGATGGTGCTTTGCAACATCTCATGTCAAAGCGCTTTCAGTGTCTACAACCATTAAGACAAATACATGTTGAACTGAGCTAGCCAAATCAAAAAAGATGCTGATTTCGCATTTGCATTTTGTGTTATAAAGTTAAGGACATCTGCTATTCAGACAAACATGGATGACAACCTCAAACCTATCCAGACCAAAAAAAAGAAGGTAAAAACCTGGCAGAGTTATTGCAATCTCCTCCCTACATAAGCTCATTGGGCTTCACTGCCATCTGCAAAAACCGTGAGGTATTGCTGAAAGGACGCAAATGATGAGCTTGAACCTGTGCAAATGCCTGGGGGTACTAAATTCAGTTTTTTTCTCATTCTTTGTTCTGATTATTATTCAAATGCACTCTTCCTCTCTGACAGAATCAAGGCAATTTTTGGTGTTTGAAAATGATAGCCCAGGAAAATGAAATAACATCAAATAGCATGTCTTGAATGATATATGCAGTACATTGCCAGGCTTAGGTAAAAGATGGGACACCAACAAAGTATGAACACTCAAACCCAGTACAATACAACCATAAAATATGTTGGGCAAACCTCAAAACACCAACCGGTATACAAACTACCTCAGAGCTAATAAAATATGTGAATAGAAAAAAAATGAGAAGTATTATTTAAAGCACAGTACAGACTGTTAAATACATACAGAAAAATAGTTGTGATATTTTGCACTGATTATGCAATTCAGATAAATACTGGAAATGCAATGTTGTCAAACTAACACCAACGTTGGTGCTATAAGACCAGTCTGAAGTTCAGCTATTCAGCATGAGGTATTAGAAGGAATAAATTTAGTTCTCAACTTCAATTTACAGCTTGCAGGAGAAGCCTTCCTGCAAGGGAATACATCTCTGCCATCAACAGTGGGCCATAACGAACAGACCAGGTTCCCTGGAACACCCATGACAGGAGAAAGATTAAATCAAATAAAATGGAAGTCACCAGAACTCCCCAGTTCACAGCAACTGATTCATAATCTATTATATGAGGCAAATGATTTAGAAAGGTCTCTGTTCAGACAATGAAAGGAGCGAATCCATAGGCTGAACTGTGCAGCACAGTTTTTCTAGGTTAGCAGGGATGACATATATTATTTACTGGCTTGGACATTACTATTCATTTGAAGCTTACATTTCTGTCCAAAGACAAGCTATAAAATTGAGCTTAGCAAAGCTGCTCACACTCACCGTTTCTTACTAACAGATGACCTTCTCATAGGTCTTAAAATATCTTGAATATGCAAATGCTATTATACCAGAACAGCTTCAGCCCCACAGGAGAGCAGTAAAAATGACCTGGGAAGTCTTCTATTACAATAATTATTCTAGATGAATATTTTCAAATTATTCATTTCCAAAGTTTAGTTTTATTAGTGTATTAATAAAATCTAGTAGCAACACTCCCGTGAAACCATTGTTCTAGTCTTTTCTAGCACAGACACATGTAGCCAGTTTTCATTGTAATGCCTTTGCAAATGTGTGTATCATATTCTCATTTCAGTTTTCAGAAAGGGGCATTTCTAGCATTTATCTTGAAGTACTTCGCCTTTTACTCATGTTCTGGTTGCATCACCTAAAAAGATAGGGACTTGCTGCAGAAGAAGAACCAGGAACAACTCAATGCCTAGACTACTGATACATGGAGAAGAGCTGCACCTCAGTCAGCACCAAGCTGAAGGATAACTTCAGGCTAGGCCACTACAGGACAACACAGAACAAGAATTGTTTTCATCACTCAAACAGAATCTTAATCTCCAGACACATCCTGCTCTGCTTTTCATCTGCACTCTCCTTATACTAGTAAAAGCATCAGCAGAACCCAAGAAGAGCTAAAGACACTGTAGGACTATTCCCCCACTCCCACTCCTTAACTCCTCATCTCACGTGGCTTGATTTCCAAAGCCAAGGGCTTCAGACCTGGGCAGATGAGGACAGGAATACATGGGGAAATTCCAGATGCTCTGGCTCAGTGTAAACATATCAATCCTGATAGGTCATTTGTGATGCATTGTAACAGCAGCTGTTGAGTACAATAAATTATGATCTTAACAGTCTTTTCCAACCTAGCTGATTCTATGATTCTACGGATAGTATGGAATATATTTTCCATTTACAAAGTAAGAAAAACTGTAAATTCAAACCAAGAGTCTGGAGTTGCATGAAACACAATTACCTGTCCAGAATGCTCCTAAGACAAGGGAAAAGCACCCTCCAAAGCACACCATGACCTTTCAGTGAGATGATATCAAGTCAATTATATGGCTGCCATGGAACTCAAGACTCTCCAGTGAGGCTGATGGCACATGACCTTAACAGCATGGGGCCATCTGACATTAAAAATGAGAAAAAGGAAAACCAGCTGGAGGATAGTAAAGTGAAACAGCATCACAATGCATTCTAGTGAAGCAGAAAAAAAATCACGTGCAATTCTTGCACAAACAATGCTGATTGATAGAGGAAGAACAATCCAGAGAAGGGAAAAAGAAGCTGGAACAGAAAAAGAGACTGGAAGTCAAAGGCCATGTCAGTGCCAAAGCAAAACTTGATTTTGACATAGCTGTCATTTATTCAAGGAGCATAAGGTAAGGATCAGAGTTTGATCCTTATTTCTGGATGTGCAGCCCTTTCATGGGTTTATTTCCTCTGTGATTACATCACCCACAATATCTTCATCTCATCTATATTATCCTGAGAAGGTATTCAGGAACTCAGAGCTCTGCCAGCAGAACTGAGCTGGATGCGCAAAGAAGGTAACAGAAGCTGCTGCAGGGCAGCTGCTGAGCAAAGGCATCACCGTCACGTGCATGGGGTAGGACAGGACACATGCTGTCTCTGCTATTGTGGGGCAGCTCCTGGGGACTCAGAGGCTACACACATGCCTGAAAGCCTTATTTTGGTGAACTCTTACCTTTTCCCTTTGAACACATGCCCATGCCAGTCGCATTGTTGTAGCCACTAAGCCAGCATATGTGCCAGATGTTCACCATTTAACCAGAACACTGGCTCAATGGTGTTCTGACAAATGAAGCTACACATCAACTCAAATGTTCACAGTGCATGTAGACAAACCTTTAAAACCAGCTAGTTTTCAAAATCTGTAAGCAAATCTGAACGAGCAATGATTAGAAATGTGTTTTTAGAGTCTGGAGATCTAGATCAGACCCTCAGCTGGGAGCTGTGAACAACAGATAATGCCAGAAGGGAAAAACAAAACTATGGGTGGATATACTCTATGTAGCTTGATACAGTGAAAGCAGGTGCAGTGACATGTCTTCATTATTACTTAATCTTTCCATCTCATAGATACGGGGATTGGGACAATGATGGGGATTTGAACTGTGGTGCAGAATACTGAACTCATACAATCTAATTTACTTTAGTGTCTGCATCTGTATTCAAGCTCAGCTGTTCATGAAGCAAAAAAAGAAAAATACATTTTGCCCATTTTTAACTTTTTTTTGGCTGTTTCAATTATTTACCTAAGCTTCTCAGTGAAAATAAATGCCAAAACAGCCTTGCAGAAACCTCCCGCTCAAAAAACCGCACTGAGCACAAAAATGTGAAGAAAGGCAGCAAGATGAAAAACTTATTTCATTCCAAGCATGGAATTACTGCATATAAATTAATCGTACAACACAGGGAAGGGAAGAGCAAATCTCCCTGAGATATAATTGTGTCATATATCACGAAACAGATTCAGGGCACACCGTGGTGGAACTGAGCATAAGTGACAGCAAAGGTGCAGTGCTGTGGCAAATGCATTTATGATTTAAAAAATAAAATAACATAAATCTACATCTGTTGGTAATTACCTCTGAAGAAAGAAAGAAAAACAACTGCAGGATTTAAGAGTCCCTGCTGTCATCCAGTCTGTGGTGAAGCACTGATCTTGCCCCCCTTACTTTTTTTCCCCCAGAGAAGGATGAAATGTTGTAGCATCATCATGCTACAACATGAGGAGCAATGCAAGAAGGGGATCTGATAATCAGGAAGTCATAAACCCACAGGTTTATGTATGTCATATACCTGCAGGCTTATGTATGTTTAAATTTTGCTTTGGAGGAAACTTTATGAAAGTACTCACTAGTACCTGATGACTTGACATCAAGATACTGACTAAGGAACTGCTGTTGTAAGTCTTTATAAAGTTTTTTGATAGAGGAAGGTTCCTCCATTAGCTTTTTAATAGTGTTTGAAAACTGAAAGCTTCTGATTAATTTATAAAAGCATTTCTAGATTTACAGCTGTACAACAGACAAAAAAAATGCCACCTTATTCTGAGCTTGGAGTTCTCAACGTAACACTGGAGTTTAGTAGAACTTTGGAGTTCAAAAACCCCAGATAATGGTCTCAGTTAAATGCAGCTGAATGCAGCAGTTCCTTTGTCTAAAGGAAACTAGGTATTGGTGTGCTAGACAGTTTGAATTTTGCATTTGCATTACCTCAAATCTCAGAGCTACTTTTCAGCACAGCAGGCAGTTAGCTCGCCCTAATTACTGCCACGGAGGCCCAGATGCTTTTGTCAGCTCTTCAAGCACAGAAAAAGATTACCAGCAGACAAGCCTGCCATAGGATCAAGGATGGCTCCTAACAGGAGACTTGTAAAAAATCCGCTTATACTTATGTTCTCTACTGAATGGAAGAAATCTGAACACCTTATAAACCTGAGATCTAACCTGACTATTCATATACAGGATTATCTTCCATGCTGAAGAGACAAATATAAATGCAGCCAATTACAGAGAGAGTTATCCTAATGAAGCCCTTTTTCATGTAATTTGGTGAGATACAAAGAACTGCCTTAAGCAGGTACAAAGACACTGCACTGGCTTTTCAGCCGATGTGCTTGCCCACTGAAAAGAGAGGATGGGGAGTCCGGCATCACTCACAGCCCGGTTAAGCTCCAGTCTCTTCCCTACTCCAGTGGCAGAGGAGGCTGGAGCCCAAAGGATGTCGCCGCTTACCTACACGGATACTCTGAATGAGGCAAAAGCAATTACTATTTTTTCCACATTTTGCAATTACATGGAGAGGATCCTCCATTCTCTTGCAAATTGAATTTCACAAGCCTTCCAAGCAATTTGACTTAAGCTAGAGAAATAGACTCAGCAGCAGCTCTTTATCCAATGGTAGTGTGGGAGGCCAGTGACTGCTATCACTGATTTCAGCAGCTGGTTGAAGCCAGCACAAATCCCCTATTGCCATACAAAACACAATTACCTTCTCCTCCCCTCACATGAGAAATGAAAACCCTATTTGTTTGAAAATTAGGACTGCAGCTTAACTTGAAAATAGTTTCTTATGTTCAGGTATATGATTTAAAAATAAATGACAAACCTGATTAATGCAGTTCAGGGCTGTAAATCCGTAACCATTTACGGACTCATTCTATACAGTGAAACTTGCCTGGGTAAAATACAGCTTTTAACTACAAAGGTGGCCTCAGGACACCTCGAGCTCTTTCATGCCCTGTCTCTGCTGATTGCTGACTTTGAACAAGTCACTTTGGCTTCTGTGTCTCTGCAAAAAAGGTAGAGCAATCCAATCTCCTTAGGAAAAGCCACAGAGGCACAGGGACTGGAAGGGATGTGTTAGAAGTCAAATATTAGCATTATTAGAAACATAGAATGCTTAGAGCTGGAAAGGACCATCTAGTTCTAACCCCCTGCCATGGGCAGGGACACCTTCCACTAGACTGTTGCTCTAAGTCTTGTTCAACCTGGCCTTGAACATTGCCAGGGATGGGGCAGCCACAGCTTCTCTGGGCACCCTGTGCCAGTGCCTGACCATCCTCACAGAAAATAATTTCTTCCCTATAGCTAACCTAAATCTCCCCTCTTTCAGTTTAAGTTTGAACCCATTCCCTGTGGTCCTAACACTACAGTCGCTGATGAAGAGGGATGAAGAGTATTGCCATTACTGTGTTAGCAGCATGATCCTACTGCGCAAAAGAACATCAGAATATTTGGAGGGAGGATCCTCTTTTAATGCTCCTTTAGTGATTAGGGCACAGCCTTACAGCAGAATGCCTGTGTTCCACTGATCCAAGGAGTGCCGGCTGTCCTTCACCTACCCCTTCAGATGGGCTCCCACAACCTCCATAGAACATCTGCAGGACTCAGGTAATCCAGGGCGTCAGGAATGGCACTAGACACCTCTGTGCAGGCAACTGTGCCCAGTCCCACATGACTTCAGGCAATGTCCAAGTACTGACAATACCTGAATCAGATAATTGGTCAGCAAATTGAACGCACTGCCTGAAGTGACAGGATAATATTCAAGTGAAAGAGAGTCTTGTCCCAGTACAAATCTATTGCTCTTAATTTGTCTTGTATAAATGAACATTAACTTTGGACCTAGCAGCCTTCCAATACTTAAAAAGGAGGCTGACAAGAAATCTGGAGAGGGGCTGTGAAGAAGGGCCTGTAGGGACAGGACAAGGGGGAATGGCTTTAACCTGACAGAGGAGAGACTTAGATGAGACATTAGGAAGAAATTCTTGCCTGTGAGGGTGGTGAGGCGCTGGCACAGGTTGCCCAGAGAAGCTGTGGCTGCCCCATCCCTGGCAGTGTTCGGAGCCAGGTGGGATGTGACTTGGAGCAACCTGGTCTAGTCGACAGTCCCTTCCAACTCTAACCTTTCTATGATTCTATAAAACCTTTGATCACTTTCATTTGCCACAGCACACAACAT
>JANHGB010062929.1:0-13860 GCA_026283785.1 Coracopsis vasa
TGTGGGTACTGTGCACAGTTATCTGCCATTAGTAGTAACATCTTCATGTTACTAATAAAAACTGTTTAATGAATACAAGTTGTTCTAACAAATACTGGTCATGATCTGTGTCTCCTCCTGACCTGATCCCCTATTAGGGAAATAATTAGCCTCATTCATGCTAGAAACTCTTAATTGCTCTCCAAGTTAGCTTGGTCAGCAAGACCTTGAAGATTCACTGCAGCCCATTGCACTGTGCGGTATAGACAAGTGTCCCTGTCTGTGTACACATACATCAAACTGGGCTGGGAAAGGGAGTAAAATATCAGCAGGACTGAAAAAAATGGAAACGGAGGAACTATCTTCATAGGGCCTGTTAACAAGGAACATTCGAAATGCAGTCAGAAACACTTTCAGTTATACATCTCTCACCCACACCTGCTTTACATAGCAGCCATACAGCGTTTTTGTGGGTGGTAATCACAGCTGTGAGCGGCAGAGAACCAAAGTATAGTTACAACAACAACAGAAGTCAGTATGACTAATCAGTACATGATTTGGGATATTAGTCTGGTTGCAGACAGTGATAAGTCCCTACTTGACAGCACAGCAGTCTCCAAAAGAGATTACTGTCTCCAGGATCACCGTATAATCAGTGAAGTAAAATCTGGTTTTAACAGAACAAATTTAAAAGCAAATAAACCTGAGTTGTACTGGCTGGACATATTCCTTGCGAAACCGCTTAAGGTCTGCGCTGATGGGCTGCTCCCCCTTCTCGATTGCCAGCCTGTCTGCTTCAGTAGGCTCGGGCTCTGGGATTTCAAACCTGCAAATGAAAGCACCAAAAAACTGATGGAAAATAAGATAAAACACAAACCCTTTACGTAGGACATGAGGAGCAAATGCATTAAAAAAAAATAAAATAGTATGGTGAAACACAAGCAACTTATCTAATATCCAGCTTGCCTGGAATTCCCTCCTCCCCTAGCTAGGTACTGCTAACACACCCAGCTTTCACCCTGATAATTCACTAGCTCCCTCGTCATCACAATATGTCTAGACGAGGATATAAGGTTTTTAACTACCTGCTAGTTTGATTAAGTGAAGATTAGAAGAAAGCTTAAGAGCAGCTTTATCACAGTGTATTACAATGTTGTTTACATTGAGTCTGTGCCTTTCAAACAAACTGCTTAGACCATTTTTGTTCTTATTTGCATCAGGACTTAAGCATACTTGAATACACTCTCACAATCAAGTTAAGCAGTTCAAAACACTACCGCCCCCACAGATGAGGCACTCCAAGCGCTCTAGCTAATACTTCATTCAGGTAACCCATTTAGCAAACTGGGAAGAAAAGGCTTGCATTAAAAACTTGTGTTACTGTATCCTAGTTTAAAAGTTGCTGTTTTACAAACTTCACTAAAACATGCGCCACATGGCACTGAGAACCTGAGAAGAAAGGGAGCAGGTAAATACACAAACCCTTTCGATATCTTCAGAAAGGATGACTGCTACTTACCTTTCAATCAGTAAACTCAGCAGCTCCTGGGGCTTGCAAAAGGAGCGGTACGTGGTAAGGAAAGTACGTACAAAATTAGGATCTGTAAAGATATGAGAAAATGGCTGAGTGTTTTTTTAATCTGATTGCAAATTATCAGGAACAAAACACACACACACTCTCAGAAGAAGTTTAAAGTGCAGAAAATACACTAAGGCTGTGAGTTCAAAAAAAACCACCCTGAAATCATACTGCTGGTGAAATTTTTAGTTAATTCTTTGACGCATTTCCCATGTAAAAGTGCTCAACTGCACATACAATGTTCTCTCAAAAACTCTGTCTCAGTCTTGGCACATGGAATGACTTCCACTCCCTGAATATGCAGCTCTTCCATGGTTTTATAAAGAGAAAGAAAATATGGTAGGCTGCCTACCCTCCTGACATCAGAAATACCTATAGCACCCCAACAAGACATGTGTCTTACCTGTTCTTAAAAAATCTCCAGCAGCAGGGACTGCACACCCGCCCCAGCCACACACTGCAGCACACAACTACCCTCCACAGCAACAAAAATACGACAAGCAGCAGAGGCCTTACAAAGCAAATACCTGCAGCAGTTCAAGACACTGCATCTCCATAAGCCACCACACCTCCCTCCTGCTGTTCTCACCACTGCTTTAGGTGTGTTTGCATGAGACATGCCTATCCCACACGCTACCACGTGTTTTATTGGGCCCACTCTGCTATATTAGAAACAGTAAAGGGAAAATATTATTCCCTTAATCTCTTTTGATTCTACTCTCTTGCAAGTTTCTTTGACCGTAAACAAGCAAGCTGATAAGCAAGTCACTTTATTCTGAGCCATGATGGGTCAACATCTGGTCCTAATCCTGACATCCTTGCAGCAGACCCCCTCAGAAGGGCAACAACAGCAAGACATTACTACTGTGTTCTGCTATTGTGTCATATGCAGCAGCTTCCAGAGCTGCCTGGGAGCACATGAATGCTGAACTAGAGGATAACTAGGCCTAGACAAGTGCATGTGCATATGCTTACTCAGAAGCGTGGATTTCAGGTTGTTGTGAGTTTCTTTTTTCTTGCTGTTCTCTAAATAGCCTTGAATCTGTTAGCATTGGGTGCAGGTAGCTTACACCAGCAGTCTTAAACATCTGGGCAGCGAATTTCTTCCAATAAGCTCACAAAAGATTAAGACATACACTGCTTTTACGAAGGTTTAAATTCTCTGGAGAGCTCTGCTTAACATCTTTAAGGGCTCCACATACAGGAGCATGATTGCAAGCTAAAAGTACTCATGCTCATTCAGTGATAATGCTGCTGAGTTTGCACCTTAGTCCTGCACTAGCCTGTTCTGCTTCCATGTCACATCCACATTTACTCTTCAGTACTATATGACACATTAAAAGTAAATCTTCCTCTTATCACTGAACAGGCAGGTAGAATCTGCTCTGCAGACAAGACCTGCAATTCTCTTAAAATGGGGGCTGCTACTCTGCTCTCCAACCTGTGTAGGTTCCTTTATATTGTTTTTGAAATTATTTCTGTAAATGGCACACAATAAAACAGAAAATACAAGCAATGTGCTGCTAACAGTGGCTCGTGATTTAAATTCAAGAGTTTAACTCTGTATCTGCTACCTCCCATGGTATCCTGGTATCACCTGGGGACTTCTTTGACATGACAGAGATCATTCTGCAAATGCAGAGCCTGTGTTCTGGAGCAAAGCCTGCTTCAGACACATCTCAAACTAACACAAACCTACAACAAACAGTTAAAAAGAAATAAATCATATCTGGACCTAAATACAAACAAAAAGCACCAAGATCTGCTGAGAGTCCCTCCACATGCTGTTACTCATCAAAATGCCCTTGTGGAGGCTGAGGGAGAGGATTTTGTTAGTCTTGGCTCCAAACACTGGAAAAAGCACACAGAAACCCAAGAGGCAATGCTTTCATTGAAGATTCCAAAGGGCAAAGTGGCAAGTACTTGCACTATAAAAACTGAAGCTACGCTATCAAACTAGTATTTGAATACATCGGTTCATCAGGAAAAGTGCTTCCAACAAAAAAAGGAAGTTTCCAAGCCACCAAAACCCCTCATATTTCAGAAACGCATTACTTGGGACTCTAAGACAACACAACTGCAGATTACTTGCATACCAACTAGGTGCATCAACACTCAGCTTCAAGGTAGGAAATGCTATTTTATCATGATTTTTTTTAATATAATATACAGCTCCACACTATCTAGCCTTCAGTTTTACAAAAAGATTCACTTAAATAGCAGGGAGTTTTGTAAAAAACACAAAGAAATTTTTTTTTACTATTTGAGTAGTTTTACAAAAATTGCACACCACTTCCACCAGCATCCGTCAGCTTCACTGCATTCCCTTTCAGTGCATGCTTTTCACCTCAAACCTAAGATCCAATGTTTTCATCAACATTAGCACTTCATGTAACTACTTCAAGGTTTCATTTTTGTGGTTTTAAGATAGCATTTCTCAAGGAAGTCTGAAAAATGCTAATTGTGATTTGCATCCTTTTCTACCAAGGGACTTCACAAAGCAGCAGGCTGAAGTCTGATAAATATAACCTCCAACCTTTTTCTTCCTCCACAGTCACGCAGCCTGTAACAGCACTTCTGCTTTAGCCATAGTAGTCTCAGGAAACATACTAGTGGCTCCTATTAGATCACCTGTACTTTTTTTGAGGGGCACAGGGGAAAGGGGAGGGGAAGGATTTGCATACCCCAAGTTTTCTTACACCTTTGCTAGCAAAGCCGATTGATTTAACAACAGATACTGGGCTTTTTTCTGCAAATCTTACTTTACGTTTAATTATACACAGAAAAAAAATCCCCAAACTAACAAGAGAAAAAAGGATTAATTTCATCACCCATACAAGCACGACCTTTAAAAACATATATATAACAAATGTACAACAGGATACCTGCATACATATGGTATGTTAATCTTTCGATTAATTTCACAACCGTTCCTCCTTTGATGATAGGAATGCCATTCCTGCTTTGCAAGTTGTCCTCAAAAACAATGTTATCTTCAGAGTCCTCCACTACAAAACGATACACGTTTGGGCTGGGCAACCTCAGTGGCTGTTCATTTTCTTCTTGCAGTAACACCGAATCAAGCATCCTATCGAGAGTACTGCGATACTGGAGGGAAATCAGAGCAGCCATCCAGTTACTCTTCTCTTCAGCAGACTTGGCAGCAAACAGTATACTGTTTTCATCTTTAGACACCAGTTCAAAAGCATGTTTATATTCAGACGTGTCATCTTTGTCAATAATCTGTATTTTCCTCATGACAATTTTTTCCTTCAGTCTATACTCGGCATTGCTGTAACCAGGAAGCCGTGATTGACCGTGATTAGTTTTGCAGCTGATCATTAAACCATCAAAGAGAAAGATGTGGCGTTCATGTTTGGCTCCTATTTTCGTCAAGCTACCTTCCATTATGAATTCGTTACAGCACTGCCCAATATCTTTGCCTTCCCAGCCATCAATATTTTTCTGGATTTCATTCATTTTCTTGATGGCCAAGTGCTTGCTTCTTATTTGTCGGTGATAGAAGCGACAGACTGGCTCCCTTGAATGAATTAAAAAAGAAAGGTCACGATGGACACATTCCACATTTGTCATCCCAAGAAACGAAAACCTCAAATAAATTAATTATGTCATTATTTCTTTGTAATAAATATGCCCTAACCAAGCTTACTGTTCCAAATAAGTCACATGCACTGATTTGGCAAGGGAAGGGGTAAGATACTGACATTATTCATAGAAGGGGACCATGAAGGTTTTGGGCTGCTACTCCATTTACAATGAAAACTGGCATAAAGACATGCCTTGAAAAGGAAATATGTACACATTATCTAACAAGAAAAAAATTACACTTCCTTCCACATCATTATCTCCTTCTCTGCCACCCCTGGGAAACCAGAGTAGTTTTGTGGACTGTTACCCAGGCCGACGTCTTGGGGAGTGTTTGCTGTAAATGCGCTCCATGCTGCATTGCAGATTCAGAAGAGCAGTAATGGCCTGTTTCAAGCACTCTCGATCCTCTTCATCTTCACTGCATTCCTGCAATTGCTGTGAGAGAATAAACATTTTTCTTTCAGATCTGTCTAATTGGTAGAAGGCTGGAAGACTGACATTCCTACACAGTGTTATCTACAGTACTCAATGAAGTCAGTGACTTCAAGGCAATAAAAAATTATTACAAAAAGCACACTCAAAACTAGCTATACAATATGTAGTAAAAAACACTTGACAGATAGAAAAAGTCAGTAGATAATCAGTAGGAAAGAGCAGGTGGGAGTTTAGAAGGATAACCTTTTCCCCTTTTACCTAGAGCCAACACAAACTGTCAGATACTGTTTTTCCTGTTATCTTTTCAACCATGTCCAGTTTTTACGACTGACTTTATTAAATAGTTTGGAAGTTTGAAATAGATGAGAATTAAATGCTGCTTTATGTAACTATGTGCTGTATTCCTTCAATGAGTCAACCTCAACATTTCAGAGCAAATTTTAAAAGATGGAATGACCAAGATTCTCTCTTTGCTTCTTACCTTTCTAAATTCTCATCCATTTCAAGAAGAAATGTCAATTTTGCATGGTGCAAACTAACATAGTAAAAAAACCCTCTGCAATTCAAGACTTGTGACTAATAACAAAATATAAAGACAGTGAAAATCTACGTACTTCCTTTTTATAAAGACTAGATTGGTCACCACCACTAGGCAGAAACCTCCTGAATGAGGAAATTCAACAAGCTTTTTATACGCTTGGTAGCAGTATGTTTTGAGAAAAGCCTATTCAGAGAATTCTTCTTTCTGGTTCCTTAAGGTGATCACTCCTAAAGTACTACTGATATAAATAAAGAAGATTTTTTTTTAATCCCTTTTATTCTCAAGATCTTACAAATATTTTAAAAGAAAATTTAAGTAAATAGATCGTTGAGCAAAATCTAGACAATATGCCATGCGGTTTTGGCTAAAGTCTGTTTTACCTACATACTTTTAAGAGAAATCTTACTTACAATCACTCAGCATGGCAGAAGCCTTCTTTTCCTTTCCCCACTATGTTCCCTCAGCAAGGATATGTGGCTTCCTCTAAAAGTAATTAAGAGAACAGGATTTGACCAGATTGGTCCACTCTCTTAACGTAATTTATATTATTAAAACTTTTATTTTTCACATGCCCAAACAACCTCCATCTTGCACATTAGAGAAATGAAAGTTTCATGGCCAAAAATTTTTGGGAAGTTTAAGAGCTGAGGAACAGTACAGGGAAGGGAAAAGTAAGGTGTCTACCTCTGTGGAAACCCTTCTTCTCCTTACCTTTCCTCCACAGAAATGCAAAGGACATAAAAATGGTATGAAAAGATGACAAGTGCAAAATCCTAAATACGGGAAAAGCTACCAAGTGTGATAAAGTACTTTCTCCTCACATATGTGGAGCAGAATTTCTTGCATCCCCTTTCCAAATGGAGCTATGTTTGGCAGTTAAGAGATATCAAATGGCATGTTTTGCTCTTCTACTGTATTAAAAAGGAAAAAAAAAAAACGATCAACCACACACATTTATTTGTAAGTAATCTAATCCATTTCTACAATGTGATGCACGGATTCCTGAAGATCAGGCAGATCACCTGAAGCGTAGCTCATTCTCTGTAATCACTGGACTAACATCTGGTTTTCCAAATGCCAGTTCTTAATAAGCATTTTTCCAATTAAACAGCAGATGCAAAAGTGTACCACGCTTGCTAGTCAGAGATGATATGCAAATCTTCAGAAGAAGGAAAAGTGCGTCTTGCTTATGTATTTGAAATACCAGTGATGATAAACTGAGAATATTAACCATTCAATTTACTGTACAGAAAATTAGAAAATAGGAATAAAAACCACTGTTCACTTAAATTATGCCACGGTGATCCTGCAGAATACTGACTAGGATTTCTCTGTCAGTCAATGATTAGGTAACAGCAGAAAAGATCAAAAGGCTGAATTTCATGTTTTGGGTTGCTTGGTAACAACACAGTGAGTCACATGCAACATCCCTAATTCTTGGGCCTGCAAATCACATGAGAAGGAAGGATAGACATCCAGCCCTTATGCCTCTTGCTTGGGCAAAAAGGAAACTCTGATGCAGATCCTGCATCAGAGGCTCTAAAATCAGGTTTTTGCACCAGCAAGAAAAGCTCTACAAATGTTTTTTTTATACTTTAGTTTCATTCATTTTAGTTTTGCTATTTTGCAAAAGAGCAAACATTGAGGTCTGTACTTATGCAAATCATTGATTATTTTATTTACCTCCTAATTCACTAGGGTTTTTTGGGTAACTTTCTTTAAGAGTAACAGCCTCAATCTTAGCTTCTCTCCCTACTGAACTCATGAAAATATTGAGTATTCTGTTGCTTCCATTTTTGCTAAGTCTTTTGCAACCAAGGTTCCTGGAGACAAACACAATGATAACAGAGAAACAGTACCATCAGTTTATTGTATATTGTTGAATAAATACTTTATCCTTAAAAACACCCTGCTTGTTAAAAGATCACTGCTGTAAATTTGTTTTCAAACTACAACATAAAATTCAATTTTTAGACCTGCAACTAAAGTGATCACAACAAAAGACTCCGTAATTACCATTTTCCCCTACAGACTGGTATTTAAGATTTCTGCTCTGCTCATGCTTACAAAGTTAGAGGGATTCGAGACAGCCAAGTCCCAGCCTCTGCAGCTGAACTCTAATTCTATTAAGAAATCTTGTATACTGTGGATAAAGGTCAAATTTAATAATTTTCACCATTAAATTCCCCAGTTAAAAAAGGCATTGCCTAATAGCCTTTCATGCAGCATGCTGCTGTATTTTCCAAGTTAAAAACAAATAAGTAACAAGATGGTTTTGCATTATCTGCCAGACTTTACCCTTCAAAGATACGAGAACATTTAAGAACATGCATATGTAACCTGAGCCTATCAATATTAACAAGAGGTATGAGCTTCAGTTCTTTGAACAGTTTATTTTCTTTTGGAAGATGTCCTTATAGAAACATAAGCTTTATGAAGGCAAACACCAAACCTATGGCAATGTAAAGTTTCTGTTCTGAACAGAGACAGTTCAGTAACACAGAGAAAAATTCACTGACCATTAGAGTCACTAAACCATTTAGGTTAGAAAAGACCTTTAAGATCATCAAGTCCAACTGTTAACCCAGCACTGCCAAGCCCACCACTAAACCATGTCCCTAAGCACCACACTACCTCCAGGGACAGTGATTCCACCACCACCACTTCCCTGGGCAGCCTGTTCCAGTGCTTGACAACCCTCTGGGGGAAGAAATGCTTCCTAATATCCAATCTAAACCTCCCTTGAGGCAGCTTGAGGCCGTTTCCTCTTGTCCTGTCACTTGTTACTTGGGAAAAAGAGGCTAATCCCCACCTCACTACAACCTCCTTTCAGGCGGAGAATTTGGGTTGCTTTGAGCTGGTTTATTGTATTTTGGGGGGTTGTTTAAGTTTTGTTAATATTTTCTACACTATTAATAGAAATGCTTAAAGATTTAAAATCTATTGAGCCCACTCAGATATAAACCTTTCTACAAAATACTGGTAAACCATACATTGGAGATGTGTCGCTCATGGGTCAAAACAAAACATCCTTATTTTTACTTATCTATATCAAGATATGAAAAAAATCACAGCAGATACAACGAAAACAAGACTGAAATTGAAAAGAAAAAGAAAAAAGGACTATGTACCAGATGTTAACTATGCATCTGGTCTTAAATGCTATTTTTTGGCTTGAGATTCAAGAAAATTTTCTATTTTATTATACACAAAGTCTATGTTGCAAAGTTTCCCTTTTTTCTTTTATACAAGTAAATCATTTGAAATGCAAAGGAAGACCATACAGCACACTGGTACAACACTGCTACCATCACTTTTTACACAGAGAACTTAAAAGGGTAATCTCTGTTACCATTTCAAAATGTCAGCTTATAGCCACAGGATATTTCATCTGTTTAAGTATATCCCCGTTAGTTAATAATTCACTTACTCTTATAAGCTTTACAAACTTTCCCAACACAAAGGGACTAACCTTTTCTACAGTATCCTCAGCTACTTGAAAAATACTTAGAGATTTGAGCTTTATAAAAGATCCTGCATTTTCTACAGCAGCATTATTTTTTCTTATTCAAGAATGACTATTATAGATCTCAGATGTTAAATTTCTGCTGACTGCTGGCCTCTCTTGTCATAACTCACAGCAAAAACATTTGCTTGTAAGCAAAAAGATAGACGCTCAGTTACTTTTTGGCTTTTAGTTGTTATACCCAAGGGAAATATCTACTGATGTGAACCACCTTGCTAGCGCACATAACAATGAAGTATGTGCAAGTGATTTGTGCTCAAATCAACAGAGGCTGTTCTAAAATAAGTAATGCCTCACTAGGCAAAACTGCTCATGAATGCGGACTAGATGCCAACCTAAACAACTTGTATGGGTTAGACCCCTGAAATACGTCCTACAGGAATAACTTTTTATCATCCAAATCAGAATTCCATAAATCCTGACATTTCATCAGTGTCATTTTGGAGAAAGTAAGAAAATAATAGTGCTTATTTGAATTCCTACTCAATATGGACAAAAGTGTGGTATGCTATAAAAACTGTACTTTCTGCTGTATCTCTTCCATTTAGGACTCAGGACAAATGAGTGAACATTAAGAAAGGGTAATTCTGATTCTGCTGAAATGAAGTGCCTCCCCAACTCCCAAAATAAGATCAGCTGAGCTGCAACTGGAGTGTAACTTGAGCCTGAGAATACTGACCTGACTTACGCAGAGCTTTCCTCTGAATGGGCAAAAAGTACAGAACTCAAGGAAATATAAATTATATTTGCATGATAAATTTTAAACTATATTACAACTCAAGTTCAGTAAAGGTTTATTTAATAAAAGACAGTTATTTAAAATGTTCATTTTGAAGCAATAGATGCTTTTGAACATTTTTCACTACGATGTTACCTTTCAGACCTATACTAACTGGTGTCAAATGAATGTTTTTGTATCTCTCAATTTTCAGAAACAGTAAATAAAATCTAATCACCTATTAAAAAACTCAGATTCTCCACATTAAGAAATGTTTTTAGCAGGAAACAAAAGCGTGGCCTTATTTACCTGTAGTAACTCAAAGTAGTGCAAACAATGATAGACAGGGATAAGCATGAGTCGTGGGAGGACATATCGTACAGCTTCTTTAAACCCTTCAGCAGTAGACTGAAAAGGGAAAATAAACATGATTATTAAACTGAAATACTCAAAACAGGACTAGACAAGTTAGTACTGCTCCGAGCAAGATGGCTGTGCTAGACACATCCAGGGTCCTCCCTCCGTTCTACGTTACACTATGCTTACATCTATTAGTAAGCAAGAACAATGTAAGTTTGCAAAAAGGTTTTTGTCTAATGAAACTCATTATAAGATTCAGAGACACATAAATGCTCTAATATTAAGCAAACAGAACCTGTAAACACCAAATACCATCTTCCAGGCACTGCAAGCGGCCTTTTCCACCAATACGTTTTGATTTTGATGCATATGCACTGGTGAACCCATAGCTCTGAAAACACCAGTAACCCCCACAAGTACTGGCACAATCTGTCTCCTTAAAATGGTAACCAGTTGGATGGTCCATATTTTTGCCAGAAACAGAAAATATAAGAAGCTAGAGAACTAAGTTACCCAGAAGTCATTTTATAAGCATCCTTTATTTCACGTATCACGATCTGTAGCAACTTTGTATTTCACCACTTTCTGTAGAACTCAATTAATAGCATTAGGTCAAGGTGACAACACCTGAAAATAATGCAGCATTTCAGACTAAGCAGCATGTCTCATTCCCCAATAAACAGCCACAACCCAGAAGGCAAAGAATGCTTGACTGTATCTTGAAAAAAGCTTATACCCATTTCCAAAATAACATGTTTTGGAACTGGGTAGGGCCACATGTTTAGGGCTACAGTTTGCTGCAGAATTTAAAGCGAAGAGTGGAAAGTTAAAGACCAGCCAGGACTGTCATATACTCTAATAAACTTGTCACTGATTTCCCTCTAATGTCCTCTCCTCCCAGTTACTTATGCTGTGCTTCAATTTACATCCAATATATCACAGAAATACAGAAGTCTCATCCAGTACTGAAGAAATTAGTATCTCCTCTTCCTCAGACACTGAGAATCACAAGTTTATGACCCAGAAAATTAGTTAGGTATTTTTTCCCATTCCCAGTAGTTAACTAACACAATACTTCAGGTTGTAAGATGAGAGGTTTTCCAAAGGATGGTGAATTCCTGCCACCTTCCATAGCAAAATAACTATTGAATGGAAACTGAATTATCTGATCTCCTTTTTGGAAATGACCTCATCCCCTTTTTAAAACTTCTGGCTGTGTCTTCCTGCAATGGCCAGAGACAGCTCATACATGTCCATGGCCCAGAGCTTGGATCTCCGTCTTCATGCCATGCCTTGGAGGAATGTGAAGGAACATCCCTAGGAAAGCCCAAACTTTTTTATGGTGAGGAGAGTCAAAAAGGAGGCCAGATTCACTGACAAATTACTTGATTCCCAATTTAATGTGGAATAGGGCTTTGGGCTTTAAATTTGGAAGGGAGGTAGGTAAAGGGCCTTACTTCATTCACGAAGCAGTATTTGAGTGAGATGATCAGGCTTACTAAGCACTCACCACTGAAGAGGAAACACTCACCCTGAAGGAATGCCTCTGAGGAATCTCAGCTTGCAGAGACACGGACCCCAGTGAACCCTACAAACTAAGTGCTACTATAACTGATTTAGCTGGGAGCACCACTGACTGAACACTTGCTCAGCAGCTTCCCAAAGCGCATTTCTGAACACAAGTACTCTGAACAGTAGCCTTTAACACATGTGCCACATTGACAGAAGGAAGCGATAAACCCCCAAAAATATATATTAACAAATCACATACGATCTTGCTGGATAGTTCTATTACAGAAATGATTCAAGAAAAGCTGCCAGTCCTAGCCTAAATACTGAACAAGGAGGCCTCGGATATGTATAGAAGAAAATAAAAAGTTTGTGCCTGGGTGTCTACGCTTGGCATTAAAAGGCAAACCAGAAATACAAGTGGCAGGGATGAGAAGTCACCCTCTATTCTCAAGTAAAAGAGTCTGATGTGAGGACAAGAAAAACTGCAAAAGATGTATGGATGGCTCAGAGCTATATCCAGTTCTTACATGAAGAAGCAAGAGTCCAAATATCTTACAACAAGATAGAATGGTCAGAATTTAGAGGATTTGGTTCTCAGTAAGAAGCAAAAAATTACTGACAATGAGACCTAAAGCAGTTCTGTATTTCTCATTTGCACTCACCTGAAAGTGGAGAGCAACAGCAGGTTTCGCCATTAAGTTATTAAAATGCTCATGAAATTGTGGAGAAAGAATATCCTGGGACAAGGTCTCATATGGATCAAAGGCTTGCTCCTAAAGAAAACCAGAGAATTATATACACACATGAAGGATGCAAGATATTTCTGTCCCAGCTGGTACAATTAATTCCTTTAATAAGCTGATACATAAGCAGAACTTTTCAAGAGAAGATTTTGCAAAACAACTGAGTAAACCAGAAGCTTTTTTCACTTCTAAATTTGAGATGTATATAACATTTTCTCAGCATTTCTCAATCTCACCATACTTATCACTAACAAACGTCGTCTTACTGAAGCAGTGGGAACTATGGGAAGTTCTTGCTTTCAGCCCATCCACATTTCACACTGATTGGCAATTTACTTCCTCTGACAATTAAGAGTAACATTTCAGAAAGAAGTGCAGGGCCCCAACATAAGAAGTACATGGACCTGTTGGAGTGATTTCAGAGGCCATGAAGATGCTCTGAGGGCTGGAGCACCTCTGCTATGAAAACAGGCTGGGAGAGCTGGGCTTGTTCAGCCTGGAGAAGGCAAGGCCCCAGGAAGATCTTACAGCAGCTTCCAGTGCCTAAAAGGGCTGACAAGAAAGCTGGAGAGTGGCTTTTGACTAGGGCAGGGATACAACAAGGGGGAATGGCTTTAAACTGACAGTGGGTAGGTTTATATTAGATATTAGGAAGAAGTTCTTTCCTGTGAGGGTGGTGAGGCGCTGGCACAGGCTGCCCAGAGAAGCTGTGGCTGCCTCATCCCTGGCAGTGTTCAAGGCCAGGCTGGATGGGGCATTGAGCAACCTGGTCTAGTGGAAGGTGTCCCTGCCTGTGGCAGAGGGTTGAAACTGGATGAACTTGAAGGTCCTTTCCAACCCAAACCATTCTAGGATTAT